>VUQI01002983.1:10461-21525 GCA_015106735.1 Paratilapia polleni | reverse complement strand
ACAGTGTCATCAAAAAAAGGAAAAAAAAAAAAAACAACAAAACAAAACAAAAAACTTAAGTAGCAAATAATAATAATACCTCATGATGGCCCATGTCAGGGTTAAACTACTATACAATGAATTGTTTAATAATAACTAAATTAGGTATCATATTAATGTTATGTCTGGATAAGCTGGAGCTAATTTTAATTATTTTTTATGGTATAGCTTTAGCTGCTTAGCTGTTATATGTACAATGCATGCTTTACCATTTTTAAATAGTACATTTTTTGAAGTTTAACCTTTAATTTTACCAGTAACCATAGTTGGTGATAAATATATAGAATAAAAACAACTATAATAAATACAACATTTCCCCCTGAAAGTAGCATAAAATGCAAAAACCAAGTAGAGTGTAAAAATTAAAAATGTATTTAGACACCATACTTTCACTTGTTTGCTTACTTACTGTCTGTGTATCTATCTGTTCCCCCAAATCTATTTGTCTAACTCTCTTTGTGCCCCTGATCAAGGCACTGGTGGAGCTGCTGCACAGTGGCTGTCTGCTGTTCCTATATGAGTTAGATACAGACAACAAACTTCCTCATGGGGCAGAATAAAGGATGACTTAAATTACTCTACTTTTAACTTTTCCTACATTGGATAAACCTTTGTGACTCACTCTGTAAGGATGAACCCGAGGCAGAAGAGAAGCCTGAGCAGACCTCCACAGTAGGCCCTGGTCTCCTGTCTGAGAGAAAATCAGAGCTTCCTTCCCATCTTCACTCTGCTGGTAAACATTTAGCGTCCCCATTCCTTTGCCATACATGTGGTACCACAGCTGCACACAAGATCCTTTGCCTGCAGGACAGAGAACCATATCTGAACCCCCTGAACTTTTTGGCCTCGTTTGAATGCGGGTCCGTGTCTGCATTGAATAAAAATACTAGTGACTGTCTCACCTGCTGGGTACAGAGGTGACAGCATTGCAGCTTTCTGGCCAGCTCGATCAGTAGACGAAGAAGGCAGGTAGTAGTAATGACCCGTACGTGTGCTGGTGGTGTGGTCGCTCTCTGGTCCTGTGTAGGGGTTGTGAGTATAGCCCGAATGTCTGATCCAGTCAAAGTCATCAGTTGTTTGCTGCTCCCAGTTGCAGCTCCCATCCTCAAAGTCACACAAATCTGTAGGACAATATTACATTTTACTTAACCCTTTCATGCATGGTAGTCGCTACAGTGGACAGCTATTCAAAAGCCATTTTCTTTTGAATATGCATGTGTTTTGTTGCTGTAGTGGCAAAAAGTGGAAAAATCTTGACTGAAGATGTCACAATTCATGCATGAAAAGGTTAATCTGGGAACATGAGACATAATTCTTCTTGATGAATACTGCAATATTTCATCATGTTGTAATCAATTACATTCCTGTCTGCTTGGTAGTTTTATGTGCTCCATGCACATGGCTTATTAACATACTGCATCTCTTTATCTTTGCCTAATTCCTACCTGAGATGGGACTACTTTCAGATGCAGATTTTTATTAGAGCAAATCAATAGAGTTAGAGTTTGGCATCTAGGCTCTGAACTCATCATTCTCTGCAATGGTATGATAAACACATTTGTGAAGCCTAAATGTGTTGAGTAAACATCACTCTGGAACCTGCAGGTGGATGTTTGAGTGGTGGAGGGTTGAAACAGCAGACGGTGATTCACGGCAGTAACTGCACTGTCACGTCAGAGGGAGAGACAGAAAATCCTGCAGACTACCAAATTTGGGAGGGTTTGTTTGGTATATGAGGAGAGGAGTGCGACGCATGTTAGTGTGTATGAGGTAGGTCAAGTTGCCCCAGCTGAACTAGCTGGGAGGTTTTGCTACATTTATGGTAGTGGGATGCTGTTGCTTTTAAAATGATAATGACTATATGCTACAATTCAAAAATGCAATTAATATTTATGACAAAGAATTGCAAAATTACAGGCATCCATGTGGTTGCTTGGAATTTTCTTTACTTCCAGATTTATTACCAGAGGCAGGACATGGTCCAGGGCTGAGGGAGATGTCATCAATGGCTATGTCTCCAGCCTCTCCTCCCACTGTTGCCTCCAGAATGACTCGGTGGACCTTGTGCAGGTTCACATGGCTCTGAACCTGCAGCCACTCATCCCCTTGGTTTCCTGATTTTTGCCACACCTACAGGAAAGATGGGAGGTTAATTCACTCATCCCAATGAGGATGTGAGGAGGATTTTTGCAACACAGTGGTATGCACTGAAACTGTGCATCTTGCATTCATTATGCCATGCATTAATGTTATTTTGCAATCAGCATTTCACAACTATGTGAAAAGTATAATAACAGAGAGAAAACTCAGTGGAAACGGCCACAAATATTTCTCAATCGGCCACACAGCCGTTTTTTCCGCAGTAAAAGGGAAGTAATGTGTCCAGACTTAAACGGAATCACAATGTGGCCTTGTCTGACGTCTGTCATCTTTTTTGTTTGTCTGGATATAAAATAAACAGAGAAAACTACTAATTTCATGCATATTTTACCAGTGTTTTCATTAAGGGATCAGCTGTTTGCAGAAACATCTTGAGGGAACCCGCAGTGGCTCCAAACATGTGGTACCAAAATGTGAAACAGTATCCTTTTTCACCAGCAGGTGGAAGCAGTGAAGACTTCAGCTGTGCTAAATAACCCTTTGCACTCAGCGGGGAACTCTCGATGTAAAGGTATTTCCCTGCGAAACAAAAACAAGAAACTTTCCAGTTTTTGACCCTTTAGTAAAAACATATTTGCAACTTATTTTCCCAGTTTGCATATGTGACCTGTGAGGAGTGATTTTCCACTCTCAGATTGTTTCATTTTAGAGGCACAAAGCGTTAAAAGAGGTGAAGAATTTCAGGGGAAAAAACAAACAAACAAACAAACAAACAAAAAACTAATATTACAGAAAGTGCTAAAGGTAAGCAAACGTTTAGACATCTTACAAGACTTTAGATTTATGTAAGCATGCCACTGCTCCAAGCACTATAATATTATTGCTTTTTGGTCCCTCCCAAAGCCAAGCTAATGTTTCTAATAATTTATGAAACCTCCCCCTTTTTTAACAATTAAATAATTTAAAGCCTTAATGGTACGTTCATAATAAATTAAGATGCACTGTCATTCAATTAATCTTGCTCTTACAGTCTTGTATGTCTTACACGAGCAGTATGACGGTTTATGTGTGATGGACGTTACTGAGTCTGCTTTCTGTCCTGTTGACTCAGTTCTGCTTGTTATAATGTAACAGTAACTTTCCAGTAATGGTCACTTGTGGTTACAGTGGCTGCTGCTCAGCAAAAGGCCACCAAGGCCAGCCTTAAAGGACACAAGGCAATAGATAATCCATAAGTACACAGCAATACCATATTGTTATTTGCTAGCTATGAAAAAGTGCTTGTATAAAGATAGTTTAGGATAAGGAATGAGGACCTTTGCCAGTGGTGTGGTCTCCTGCAGGCCCGGTGTTGGGGGTGTCAGTGGGACCTGACCTGCTGAGCCAGTCCAGCTCATCCTCGGCCCCCTGAACCCAAGCACAGAGACCATCTTCAAAAGAACAGCCAAAGGAAGGCAGAGCTGAGGAGGGAAAGAAAATTAAAATAAGCCAGTTGTCTTTTCTAGTTTAAGCACTGGCAGCATGAACACGGCACAAATATGGATATAAAACATGCACCACATGCATGCCTCTACCTCTCATTCCAAATAATCACGGGTAATTTTGAAGAAACTTTATTCACCTGGTGGCTGGTAGGATTTTTCACAGTTTAGAAAAGAGATGTCATCCACAGCAACAACATGGTCTCCAGCAGCAGCTGCTTCACTCGTGCCACTGAACAAAACCTGAGAACAAAAATGGTCACAAATACTTTTAAATGATCAGTGTCCCCTAAAATGAAGGAAGCATGGCACAGTATTGCATTTATGGAACATACAGCCTGTTTATAGACATGTTTCCAATATTAACACACCAATGTCAAGTTCATGTACCACTCACACAACTAATATACATGCTCCTATTTTTTGTTTTTTATGCATTTGCTGCACATATTTTTGAAGCAGACTCAATAAATACATTTATTTCAAACTTAGATATGCTGCCTCTAAAAGATACAGATATAAGGAAAATATGGCAATATAATCTATGCTGTACACAATGGCAGCATTACTTGTTATATTCTGTAGAGACTGGAAAAGACATGGCAAAACAAACAGAAACCGTCGCTTTTTTCAGGCATTGAGTCACCAACAGCTGCCAGACAAATGAAACAACTCCTTTGGGCATTTCCATGACAAGAGATTTAGTAATTGCAAAAGTCAGACCATAGTATCATATAATTTAAAATGAGCCCTGATCTTGGAGGAAGCTTTTGCATTTATGATTCTCATTTGTTCTCTTTTCTTCTTCAAAAAAAATGTACATTTTTATTGTTGACTGGATGCATAATCAAACACCTTATAAGGCTGCTGGTGCATGCCAAGAGGCAGATGCTCTGGGGTCCAATGGGAGACAGTGCTGTGACTACGCGACCACAAGATTGCTTCACTCCCTTCAGCTTGCTGCATAAGCACTCTGAGTGACCCAGCACTCTCTGCTCTGATGTGGAAGTGAAACCTGTGTTTAGGAAAGAAGGAAGGAAGAAGTGGAGAGCGTTGGATTGGGAAGAGAGTTGCATGGTAGAAAGAGGGGAGGGGGAGCTTTGGAGCATTGAGCAATTCATACACTAAAATATTCAGCTCTTGATCAAAGCAAATATTTTACAGAGATTTCAGATCATTTGTCAGTCGCTCTGGCTATCACTTACAGAATCTGGCAGTAGGGGGATGAAGGAGACAGTGAGGGACTCTGGAGTTGAGCTTTACTCTGTGTGGACCCCTTACTGAAATGAACTCTCATGTAGTAGCCTGAGAATAACAGAAATCTGAATCAGCAAAGCTGGCTAAACATGCTGAATATCAGTGAGAAGTGCAGCTTTGACTATAACATCAATCAACTGTTGAATTAGTTAAAAAAAAAAGATTGAAGCCACCTGTGTTTGTAGTGTGATCTGTGGGTGGCTCGGTGTTGTTACTGGCTTTCTGTCTCTGCCACCTGCTCTGTCCATCACTGACGTCAGTCCATTGGCACTGACCATTCTCAAATGTGCACGGACCTAAAATGTTAAATCAAGGTGTGATTAACATTGCTGTGGAAATCACTCGTTCTGGAGAAACAGAAGTTGAAACAAACCCCTTTTGTAAGATTTTGTGTTGAATGTAGGTTGTTGGTTTGTGTCAATCAAAACAATTTCTGCTGATAAAAGAGGCAAAGAATATACACGGTCATCAAAGCCAAAGAAGAAGCCAGGTACCGGGCTAAAAAACATATCAAGAAAGAAAGAAGAGAATAACTGATCCATTTTTCACCCATTTCAGTCACCTAAAAAAGGTTTTGGTGCCAATTATAAGTGTGCAAGCAGTTAATTCCCTTCTTTCATTGGTGCTAAAACAGGACTGGTTAAAGGGTGGGTATTGCTGACTGGGGATAAATGTGCCACTTATTTCCATGCAGAGTTGGCTTCCTGGCTCTTCTGAAAGTTTCAACAGCTAAGCCAATGTTTCCTTTTACATAACACCACTATAAATTTGTCATGACTTAAAAATAAATATTTGAATACTTGGCATAAAAAATTCACATCTCACCTCAACTCACTGTTGTGCAAAAATGTTGTGCAGCAGCACCACAACAATCAGCCTTTAAAAGGAGTTCAATCAACCAACTGAACATTTTAACAATCACAAAAGCAGAATTTTTGAAAGGTCTGTCATAGTAGGCAGCATTAATTTTAGAGGTCTGCATAAATGTATTTATTTGGCAGCTTTATTGTTTTTATTGTCCTCTGCGACTTGCCGTATTCAGGAAAACCATTGGTCATGTGGCACATTTTTCAGTTCTTTTGGATGACATGCTGACCCATAACTTGAATAAAAATTCTATTTCTATGCATTGAGCAAAATTAGAGTTTTATTTTAAGACATTGTAAACTGTTGTAAATGATGGCGGTGAACCTCCAGCCTGTGTGATCAGAATCACTGAAAGCAACCATGCAGCTCTCACCGCAGCCAGCCTCGTCCTCCCCCTGTGGGCAGTCTGGATGATAATCACATTGTAAGGTAGCCGGAATACACACTTTTCCCGGTGACTCCCAGCAAAAAAACTCATTATCCTGCCACATCAAAGCAGACAAATACATTAAAATACAAACATATTTGGACTTGTCTAATGGAATGGTTTGTGTTTCCTTGGTTTGCTCTCACAGACATGAGTTTTTTAAAATCAAGTTGTGCAGTTCACCTGACAGGGGTTTATCGGTACAGAGGTCAAGGGTGGAGAAGTGGGTGTGTTAGAGGGTGAAGGTGGGGCAGAGGTGGATGATGTGTCAGGTAGCTCGCTGTTGTCGGGGTCAAATACACAATCCCTGGAGAAAGATATGTCATCCAGAGCAACCAGGCCTCTGCCACCGTCCCCAAGCTCATACCTAAAGACAATCTGAGGATAAAACAGAGATTACATTGTGACCTCGACCTTTTACCTATTATTCTGCTAGAAAACAGCACTGATAAGCTTCACAGTCTTCTTGGTCTTATAATTTAAGTAGTTTCTGTAACCTTCAAGATTGTATGCCAATGCCATGATTTAAGTTTATTCTAAAAACTTGCTCAGTGAAGTAAATATAACAGATTTAGCAGCCTAACAGTATTTTTACAGATGAGGTGGTGGTTGCCATTTAATTAACTGCATGTGTCCTCACTAACCTTGCTGCTGGCTGTGGAGGACAACGTGACCTCGGCTCTCTGCCAGCTGTAGCTCTGCGATGTTTCCCTGAGCCATAGCACTCTGTCGTCACTACCAGAGCGTAGTGTCCTGCACCGTGCGGTCAGTCTGCCTGCGGCATCATTCAGACCGAAGTAGAAGAATCTCACCTACAAGTATTGTGACAATGACATGAGCATAAAAAGAACAGGATGGTATTTGTTACAATAGTCCTGTCATCTTAGGAACCTGCAGCAGTAGTTAATGATGTACTGCAACTTTATAGAGCAGAGATAAGCATGAGAACGGTAATAAAAAGCACATGTAGATATGCAGTGTTATTACTGCAGTATAATTACAGAAGGCTTCACAAGTTTTTATTTGTACTGTGCCCCATTATTCCTGCAAATAAATGTCATTACTACATTTCATCAGAGATTATTTTTATCTCCTGCAATTTGTCAGCCTGTTAAGATGGCACCCACATTAACTGTTTCACATTTAGTCATGTCTGTCTTAACTGGCTGCTTTAGCTTTTTTTTTGCTTTTCTTTTTTCTATTTGTTGTGATTTTGGTTGTTTTCTTCCTTTTTCCCCCCTCGGTTTAGCTTTTGTGCATGCACCATTGAAAACTTTGTGAAATGACCCTCAAAAAATGAGGATTTTTCTGTGAACAACACTTTAATTACCATACAGTAAACTCACAGTGCAGTTTAAGCTGGGTAGTAAAGTTTTGGACAGAATCTCTGATGTCTGGCCACTTTCAGTCAGGTGAGTCCCAGGTATAACATAGTGACCTGTATGATAAGGGTAGTATACCATTAAGTTAAATCATAGCATTACTGATGCAGGAGAAGAAGAAGGTTTTTTTTGGAGTTAAGACTCTCGAGTCTTATACCTGCATCAGAGTTTTGAGTGTGATCCCTGGGAGGCCCGTGGTCGGGCCAGGCTTCCTGTCCTTTGTGATGCGTCCACTCAGCTCCAGGTGTGTCCACGTCACTCGCCGCCCACGAGCACAGACCCTGTTCAAAGCTGCAACGCTCCAACACACTGTGTTCCTCTACGTGATTAGCAGGTAACAGGGCGAAAGAGGATGATAATTGGTTAACATGAAATAGTAATTTTACTTAAATAACTCTAATTAATCCAGGTAAAAAAGCTTTTAGGAAAACTAAAATTACTGAAGCACAGAGTCTAGGCACTATAAGAATTTACTGTACCAGTACAGAATCTACCACTCACCACAATTGTTCTCATCAGACCAGTCCCCACAGTCATCACTGAAGTCACACACGTGGTCGGTGTCCACACACACGCTGTTGTTGCATGTGAACATACTGTCAGGACACTGAGGCTGGGGCTCTAATAAGGAAAGAAAAACATTCTTTAGAGCGGACAACAAGAATGAAGGAAATTAGAGTGCACAGTTGGAGCAGGTAGCCCACCAGGCAGGGTGCAGTTGGTGAAGTCTACATCATCAATAGCAATGTGTCCGGGCTTATTGAAGGTCCTGGAGGCTTCAAACAGGATGCTGAAGTCCTGAGGGATTCGGCCAACCGTTACCTCACTGTGTTGCCATGAATCTCCATGGTTACCAGATAGCCACCACAGTCTGGTGGTCCTGGAGCCCTCCTTCAGCACCACATTGAGCTCCTCTATGTCTGTTGTAGAGTTGATTATTGAATACAAAAACACACCATGAATCACTTATGTTAGAATCAGTCACGTTTTTTTCGTTTTGCCGTACACATACATACTGTAAACATACCCTCTCCATACATGTTGTAGAAGAAGTGCAGTGTGCAGGTGGCGCTGGCCTGTTTCATGGTGGGACTCTGTAGGGTAGCAGGACTCATTTGATCACCCCGATCAGGCTCCACCGCCATGTACCAACCTGGACACATCAGATCAGAGCCAACTCCAAACTCTGCTGAATATCTAGACTCATAACCACATTTAGCCATGTGAAACACCTCGAAACACCTAAAAACTTTAGCCATGTGTTGCTATTATTATACATAATATGAACACCACAACTATGAAGGTTGCATGGGGCTGTAAAGTGATGGTTAGAGATTTTAGCAGAATGGTAGCAGATTAAATAATATTCATCTGCTTGTGCATTTGTTAAATATCATGTCAAATATTTGAGGTTTTGAAGGGAGAAACCATGAAATATAAAATTTCGTTTGTGTTATACTCTTGGTGCTGTCAAAACTGACTTGGCCAGTAAATTCAGAACTACAGTAAAGAAGTGCAGAAGTGTCATGCTTAGCATAAAAGCTAAGAAAATTGAGCAATCACAGCTCAAGCCAGAGCAAAACAAAGATGTGGAAACTGTTACTACCCATAAGCATTGCTGTTAATATACTCATTGTAAGAAAGGGAACATAAAAGGAATCAAACTCTAATATCCAGCTTCTTTTTCCCTTTTCAATCCTTTCATTATGACACCAAAACATTTTGTGATCATCTTAACAGGCAAAAGATAAAAGTGGGTTGTGATTATGGAAACAGTCCATGTGCAGGAAAGGTGTGATTTGCTACTGAGTATAAAGGTAGTATAGGATTTATTTTTATGTTTGTATTTGGTGTTACCCAGGTTAGTGCCCACAGTGTGGTCCACAGAGGGTCCTGTGCTCCCAGTAGCATTCCTTCCTTTTACCCACTGACACTGGCCAGTGCTGATGTCCTCCCAGTCACATGTGCCATTCTCAAATGAACATCCCACAAACCCTGAATCTGTTCCATTAACTGCAAGAAAAGTTGAATATTTTATTAACTAAATTTCCTTCATTAAGAAGAAAAGGTATGTAAAACAAAAATAACAGCAGTACCTTGACAGAGGCCTGGTGTGAGACCAATGTCATCAATGGCAATAAATCCTCTGTTGTTAGTCTCTGCCTCGATCAGCACCTGTTTTTGAGAGAGTATGTAAATATAAATGAAATATCCCTGCCCTCTAACGTAACAACTAAATCAGTTCTGGGATACCTGGAAAGGTTTGGATGTCTCTACAGACTGAGAGAACCTGCTCCAGCGGCTCCCACTGCTGTTACTGTGGAACATCAGATCCTCCTCCGATGGCCCTGAACGTACGAACACCCGCAAAGTCCCAGAGTTGCTGACAGACAACAGGCATATGTTTTTAGAAAACTAAATTCTCCAAAACAAGAACTAGGTGTTTACTATTTTTTCCTTAGATCAAAACTACAAAAACAGCAGTCTGGAAAAAAAACTGCACTGAAATTTAAATTTTAAGTGTCATAAAAAAAAAAAACTTTGCATAATTGCATCTATGTATGTTTTAATTAATTTCAGTTGAGCAGAAAATTTTATTTTAAACAGATCCAGTTGTTGGGGTTCACAGTCTTTTGCAACAAATTGAACTCTGCCACAGAATATTCTTAGTCTTGCACAAAGTAAAGCAGGTGATTCATGACTAAATGACATTTGTGCACGCTTCTTGAGGAAGTCAGTGAGGAAACTAAACAGGATCAGCAGGATAAAGTACATCCTCATATTGCATTGTCACATACCGTATTTAGTGACAAAGGAGCGATTTTTTTTTTTTGCTGACCTGTTGTCCATATGGTACCATAAGGTGAGACAGGATGTGGTGTCTTTAAGTTGGAGCCATTCAGACACGACCTGTGCTACACTGCTGTGATTTTGGTTTGGTGACAAGCTCAACAGGAACCATCCTACACGCAAAAAGAAAACAAAAATCATAACCAGTAACAAAAGACATATTACATTAATACTGCCAATACTTTTCAGTGCTGATAGTTTTTGCTGTTTTGATAATTCAAACTGGGAATACAGCAAGATAACGTTAATAGGAAAAGACAGTATTTTCTAATGATATTAATGTAATTTTCAAGGTTTATATATAAACTTTATATATAGATTATATCTATAATTTAGATATATTATATGTGGACAAGGAGGAGGTCAGGTCAGCAACAGGACACAAGTCAGGGATTAAAAAAGAGAAGTTGTAAGTTGTAAATAATATGCTATGTCAGTTAAAAAAATAACATCCGTTCACATAAATTATTGGGTAATCATCAAGTTCCAACATCAGCAGTTTTTGAGATAATTAACTGACTTTCAGATGATTTATGCCATTTGTCAAATTTTGAAACTTCAAGCAAAAACTTAAATAAGCCCTGACATTTGTCACATGATACAGTCAGCGACAAATGTCGCAGTTTACTCCTTTTCATCTATTGCTGCCATCGATAGTCAG
>VUQI01002983.1:0-10441 GCA_015106735.1 Paratilapia polleni | reverse complement strand
CAAAAGTCAGCAAAAAAAAAAAAAAAAAAAATAGAACATTGCAGCACCATTAGTTGTGTTTCTGGCCACTTGGCTGTAGCTAGAAGTGAGGCAGATAAGAGCACTGAGAGCGAATCTAAACTGTGATGTTAGTGTAGAACTAAAAAAATAAACTAGAAGACACTAAAGCAAAAGTCACCCCTTTTATATTATCATAAAATAAGTAAGTAATTAATTAAGTAAGTACGATTTTATTCATATGGCACCTTTCAAAATAAATATCACAAAGTGCGTCACCCACACAAAAAAATGCTACAACATAAAAACAAAAGTTACCCAAAAGCAAGTTTAAAAAGATGACTTTTTAGCTGCTTTTTAAAAGAGAGTCCACAGATCTCAGGCTCAGTGGGAGAAAGTTCCAGAGTCTGGGGGCCACTGTTGCAAAAGCGCTCCTTTAGTTCTCAGCCTTGCATGATGCACAGCCAGCAGGCCCTGATCACAAGACCTCGGGGACCTGCCGGGGATGTATGGATGTAAAAGTTCACTGATGTATGCTGGTGCTTGTCCATGTAGAGCGCTAAAAGTCAAAACCAGAATATTAAAGTGGACTCTGAAGTTAATGGGGAGCCAGTGCAACTGAATTAGCAACAGTGTGACGTGAGAACTTAGAAGACTTAGTCAGAAGCCTCGCAGCAGCATTCTGAACAACCTAGTGATGTTCTAAGGAGGCTTTGTTAAAACAAGTGAACAATGTGTTACAATAGTCCAGATGAGATGAAATAAAGGCATGAATAACAATTTCCAGTTCAGAGGGTCACAACACAATGGGACTTAACTTGGAAATATTTCTTAAGTGGTAAAAGCAAGAGTGAACCAGAGATTTAACATGAGCATCCAAAGTGAAACTTGTGTCAAAAGTTACCCCAAGGTTCCTTAGCAAAAATGGCAAGGGGACCTACAGTTTCCAGAACCTCAGGCACAAATCTGTCAGGGGCACAAACAAGGACTTCTGCTTTCTCTTCATTAAGTTGAAGAAAATTGTCACCCATCCAACTTTTAATAGAGTCAAAGCACCTATGCAGGATCTGTAGCTCAGAAACATTTTGGGGCTTAAAAGAGATATACAAATCAATGTCATCTGCATAGGTTGATAAGAAGTGTTCTTAAAATTGCGCAATACACCCACCCAGTATCTCAGCCTATCGAGCATAATGTAATGGTCACCAGTATCAAAGGCAGATGTCAGGTCCAAGATCAGCAGAACAGAACATTCTCCTGCATCACTTTGCATTAAAATGTCACTAGACACACTAAGAAGAGCTATTTCAGTGGAATGAGCTCGGTGGAAGCCAGACTGAAATTGATCAAGAATGCTGTATTTGTCCAGAACAGCTATAAGCTACTAAACCACAACTTTTTCTAAAATCTTAGCAATAAATGGTAATTTTGAGATTGGTCTAAAGCTGCTAAGAAGAGAAGGGTCAATCTTGGGTTTTTTAAGAGTGGGTGGATGACATCAAAGTTTGATGAGGGATGAATAGTCAGAGACGCACTGTCAGGTTTCAGTTAGAAATAAAAAAAATCAATTTTTTTGGAGTATATAAAATGTAAGTAAATATAAAATATTGGTCAGTGCAGTTTTAAGGGTTGAAATATATTTTAAATAAACTGAAATACTACTGTTAATGCCACCGTGATTATAAGTGGAAATCTGAGCTGTCATCCACTAGAATTTAAACCAAAACATACACTTTCTCATGAGAGTTTGTTGATTACAATATAAATACTTGTTTCTTGGCTGTTTTATGTAATATACACAAACATGCAAAATTTTCATGCAAATCTTCTGCGACAACAAGAGCAAATAGTCCTGCAACAAATGGTTTGGCCCCGACAAAGCTCAACATTATGCCTTCAGACACATATGCAACTGAGATAATATAAATCCACAGAAGACCTGTGGCAGGTGTTCCAAGATGATGGAAAAACCTACCCGCGGATCAAAAATCTTTGTGAAAGTGTACCAAAGAGAACTGGTGCTGTTTTTAAGGCAAAGGGTGGTCACACCAAATATTGCCTAATGTAGTTTCATTCAGTGTATCACAGTTTATAGCATCCACATTGTTAGTGCCTAAAACCTTTGCACAGTAATGCATGTTTATGGTCATACCCTCTGGGGTCTGAATGGTATGGTCTGTTGGTGGACCGTGGGAGCCTCCTCTGGCCAGCGCCCAGTCATGCCCATCTTCTTTGAGGGTGTTGACCCAGGTGCACTGTCCAGACTCAAAGTCACAGCTACCTGGAGGACTGCAGGCCCCCTCCCACACAGAAAAGTCATCAATTTTCACCATGGTATTTGTGCCAGGGGCATGGACGGCCTTAAATACCACCTGATCAAGGAACACAGCTGTTTTAGGTAGCCTTCTCATAGGAATTAGAGAAAAACATAATGTGCAATTTAGTGAAAGGATGAGACAGTTTCATTGTCAGAAAAGGAAATCTTTGAGAAAAATACTTTTACATTGAATTTTGAAGGTGATGACACAGTGACCTCTGCCACCTCCCAGCCTGGAGAGGGCACGCCACTCCGCTGCCAGAGGGCATCACCAAGTTGTTCATTTCGTCTTACATGGATAGCAAGGATGTTAGAGGAGTCTGTGGGTAACCAGTACCTAAAAAATAATAAATTTAACATCTACATTAAAATGTGTACCAGTCTTTGTCTCCTGTGTCTAAATGTGTAATGGCAACTTTGAACTTACCAGAAGCGCACACACATCTCTGTAGCTGAAGTTAACTCTGGTGTGAACAGCTGCGCTGTCTCAGTCTGTGTAGAATTTGATATCACAGTCATGTAGAAACCTGCAAAACCAAAAGTTGTTTTTAAAGACAATCATGTTTTTTTTCTAAGAACTACAAGAGAATTGTTACCAGGCAAATGTGACAGAAGTGCAAAGAAGACGGTTCTGAGACACTGCTGAGATACTATCGCTAAAATCTGCGGCTGAAGGCAATAGTGATACTTTTTCAGGTGAACAATATAGGACTAAAAAAATGTCAATTTTTACCTCAATGTGGCTCTAGATGAACAGTCAGAGGACTGTCTGAGTTTAGTGTGACTGACTGTGTGGAAACCAGTTTATAGCCAGCTTAAAACATTCCTGTTTCAAGGAAGTCCAGCCAGTAATGGGTAAAGTTTTTCAGTCTGTGTCAACCAAATGATGCTGCTATTACAGCACTTACATGGCTGAAAATCCACTTAAGCTCTAACTGCAATCTAAAAGGTGTCAAACACAACATGACATAAGATAAAAGAAGGACCCTGCAACTTCCTGGTTTATAATCCTTCTAGGTGAAATGATGTTTTTTTTAATAGAGTTGTATGAAATATTAGTTGTAAGCACATCAAACAAAGAGGTCTGGAGACCTGAAATGATAAAACTATGTAGTATTTCCACAATAAAAGTATGTGATAGAAAACATACAGTATATTCCATCTTGGTAATCATTTTGCAAGCCCTGTGATTTATATATACTTAAAGTCCATTATTGGGCAGGTCGAGGTCATGGGCCTGACTTATGACTTACAGTATACTAGCTTTACAGTATAACCTTCATCTTGTTGGAGTGAGACCATGACTGCTCTGCTCTTTTACTCACACACATTCACATTCTGCAGTTGCACTTTGCCACAGTTCTGTACTCACCATTCTCAGTTCCATAAGTGTGATCCACATGATGCTTTGTTCCTTTTCTGCGGCCCCACCGACCCAAATGACTGACATCGTTCTCAAAGCCACACAAGCCGGAGTCAAACCCACACACATCTAAATGGTGATTAATACAAAAAAGGTTGGGAAGTGGGGGGCAAAACCTTTTTATTTTGGCTTTCTGTTAATAACTGGCAGCGCTGGGTCAATGCTTACTTACCCAGATTACTGCAGACGCCCTCTCTGACTTTAATATCATCAATAGCAATGAATCCTTGGCTGCTGGTGTTTCTGTGGCCAATAAACACCACCTGTGGATACAAAATTTAATGTTTAAATACGATTATTAATAACAAAATAAATATGATGTTTAAGATAAATATGTTTGTTTTCTTGTCATGTTTTAAAGAGAAGGTTGACATAGACATGAAATATGAGGAAAGAGCAATAATATGGTATGGCAAAGTATGGCTGTCAGTGGAACCACGTCACTAGTGTTAATTGAGGATGTGGCTAATAGAAGTAGCACGATGAATTCTGAAGTGTACTAGGCTATACTCTCTGCTCAGATTCAGCCAAATGCTGCAAAATTGATAGTGCTGCATGGTGCAAATTGATAAAACCAAGCAAAGCGTGCTGCAAAAGCAACCGAAGAGTTTCTCAAGACAAAGAAATGGGATATTCGTCAATGGCCAAGTCAGTCACCTGATCTCAACCCAACAGAGCACGCTTTTCAGTTACTGAAGACAAAACTGAAGGCAGAAAGACCAACAAATAAGCAGCAACTGAAGGTGGCCTTGTAAAGACCAAAGGCTTGTAAAATTATATTAGTTTGTCCAGTTAATTTTAAGACTCTGAAAATGGGAGACTATGTCTAAAAATGTCTGTAACTCCTAAACAGTTAGTGCAAATGTTTTGTAAAACCCCTTGAATTAAAGCTGAAAGTCTGAAAGGCAGATTTACATTATCCAAAAACTTACAGACCTAACTGTATTAGCATGTTCAGTATATATTAATATCAAGTTGTACATTAGCCAATAAGTAACATGAAATTGCAGTAAAAAATAGCCAAATATGTCTTATAGAAGATGTCTGACAAAAACATTGCTGCATCTATACTGTTTGGGCATGAAAAAGAGCCTGCACTTATATTTAAGTCAAACATCCTGCTTTGTACAGTTGTTGGCACAGTTCATTTAGAAATACATTTGGGGTTTTGTTTGTTTATGTTAAGTATAGACAATGAAACATCAATGTCAAATGTCCTTAAAACAATCAAATTTAAAATTTAAGTTGAATGAGTTAAAATTTACCCATATTATGTCATTCATGCTGATGGTTACTTGTGCATTCATCCACTCTGGTTTCTGGGTTCCCCGATGAGTCCAGACTAAGAGTTCAGATGATTGCTAGAACAAAGCATGTCATTATAGCTCCAAAGTAAGATGACGTAAAGCAAACTCTGGAACAGAAGGTTTGTAGTTGTATTAACAGTGGTACATACTGTCTGAGCCAGGAGATCCAGGTTTGACACTGAAGGCCCAAGCATGTGATACCAGAAATCAACACAGATTTGTGATGCACGAATAATAACAGGAACAGAGATGACTGCTCTTTCACCATCCTTAGATCCAAATCCATTAATGAGTAAAAAGAAACCTTGGTAAAGAAAAAAGGATGACGATGAGGAGAAAAGATCAAACTGTGGAGAAAATAGTGGAATACAAACCAGCATTTCTTTGTTTTTGAATAGTTACATACTATATGAACTGAACAGAAGAATATGCAGAAAATATGTAGCAATGTACACAGCTCCAATTAACATCAGTCATTAATGATTACTCTTTTTAATGTTGGGGAATTGTTTAGACAACAGAATGTCCATAACCAAACCAAGCTCTACCAGAAATCTAAAGATATTCACTTTATGTTGTTCAAAATACAGATGAGAAACAATCTTTGTTTCTAAGAAATCAGCTTTTTTCTTTTGCATTTTTGCTTGAAAAACAAGAGAAAAATTAATTGGGCATCAAAACTATCAATTATTTTTATCTATTATTATAAATGCATCTCTTCTGTGTGTCAGTATGTGTGCTTATATTAGTGTCAACAGTGAATACCTTTATTATTTCCAACAGTATGATCATACTGAGGTCCATCCCATGGTTGGTCAACTGGAAGTCCACTACTCAGAGTCCAGTTCAAATCATCATTGACCTCCTGGACCCAATTACACAAACCTGTTTTACAAGAGATCAATTTCATTACTAAAATACTATAAAGTAAATCAAAAAGTAATTTTTCCAACCCACTGCTGGCCAGAATGAAGGTTTAAGGCACTTCCGCATAGATTCACTTTTCAGACTAGCAAGCTACATCAGTGTCTGTAGACCTAATGAAATACAAGAATGTAGCTTCATACATTCTTGCAGCCCTAATTTTAAATAGCAACGTATTTAAACACAGTATTTCCATGTTTAATGTGAACAAGAAGTACAGGTAATGTTAGAATGTCCTGTGACTGGAAACTGTATGTCATGTCTTTAAATGTAACAACACAAAATATAACAGTTTAAATGCAAATATGACCCAACCTGCATCAGTAGAACTTAAATTCAGCATTTATGAATCAATGTCGGGATAAAGTTAATAAATATAGCATTAAATAACAGTCTGAATTACACTAGTGTAACTAAAAACACCAACAATTATTGTAAATGTATTTATTTTTCTATATGTTATGAAGGGAATCAGGCTAAGCTGTGATCATATGTGGGCATCAATGTGTATGTAGATTATATTTCAAAATTACTGAGGATTAAAATGAAAAAGGCAATGACTGATTATCAGCTTTTACTCTTAAAGCTGATTTCTAAGGTTTGGTCATGATCAAAAACCCATGATTTGTTAGTTCTAATACTGGTAATAACAAAATCTTTTTCAGTCGAATGGTATTTCTGTTTTTTACACTGTAAAACAAATTTAGTGATTATTTCAAAATTTCTTCTAAAACTCTACCACCCCAGTTTCACCTTCTTCAAAAGTGCAGTCCATGGCAGAGGCAGGAGGACTGGACGTGGTGGTGGATGGGTATGGTGTGGTGGTGGGAATGATGTCATCACAAGACAGGTCCCTGATTATATGAACATCATCCAGGGAAAAGCTTCCGTCCGCTGAGGCGGGACACCTGAGTTGTAAAACAATCTGTGACAAAGGGCAATAGAAGTTTAAGAATTTGCATTGACTTATTATTGGGCAGTACAAAAAAAATCCCAATCAACATCAAAAATCATAAAATTTCTACCTGGTGAGGACCTGATGCATTGTAATCCACCCTGACTTGAATCCATGTGTTATTGGCATATCCACTTGTATTCCATACAGCACGCAGTCCAGAAGTCTCATTGACAAACACTGTCAGTGTCATGTCTGAAGGTCCTGAATCATCAAGAGAATAAAGTTTTGCTTATTTATTATTTTTTGTTTATGTGATGCTCTCCGGGTGGCCCCGGCTTTTGAGTTTCTAGAGCTTGGATTCTTGTTGATAATTAGGTGTTCTTGTTTGGATCCTAGTTTTGTTTATTATTTAGGTTTTGATTCTAGTTTCAATTCCTTAGTATTTGGAGGCTTTAGTTGTAATTATAGTCTTTGTTTGTATTTATGGAGTTTATCAGCCCTCTTAATGTTTCCCTTCGTTTCAACCTCCTGTGTCATCTCCTCTGTTAAATTCATTCATGTTTCTGTTTCCTCAGTCATTTCCTGTTTTACTTCATTAGTTAGTTGACTCCCGTGTCATGTTTTGAGTTTTGCTTTCTCCCCTGTGTCTTGCTGTCTTGATAATCTACAGCTGTGTCTCATTACCCTGCTATTTCCACTTCCCTGATTTCCTCATGTGTATAAATAGTGCAGTCCTCCCCCTCTTTGTCTTTGTCTTAGCATCTATCTAACCTCCCCTGTGTGCTCCTTATTTGTTCCTGTAGCTTTCAGTATGTTTTTGCCTTGTGGATTTTGTGCTTTTGACTTTAACTTCAGGCTCAATAAATGGCTGGCTTTTGTTTATTCCGTCTCCCTCCTGTGTCTGTATTGGGTCCATGCTTCAGCACTTTTCAGAATAAGTTATTAAAAATAGTGGATAATAATCTCTATGTCTAATGAAAAGCACTCTTAATAAATACCTTTTGTATTTTTTTGTTTGTTTTAGCCAGTGTAATTAATAGTTCAACTCTGTCCTAATTGGGACAAGAATGCTCTCACTGCTTCAGTTAATATTGCTAGTACTTAAACGGAAATGGATGTTAATTATTCCTCAGTCGATACACCACACTACACCATGTTCTCTTGACAGGTTGAAAGAAATATTCCAGTTACAATATCTTAATTCAATTCAATTCAATTTTATTTATATAGCGCCAAATCACAACAACAGTCGCCTCAATGCGCTTTATATTTTAGGGTAAAGACCCTACAATATAAGTTTATTATAGTGTTGGAGTTTCTGTTAAGATCTGGCTTGAGGTGGTTTAATGATTGGCAATGGGCCCAATTACTGCAATAATTTCAGAAAGGGAAATTGGTAACTTTATGAATCTTTGACATTTTTTGAACTTGTTAGACAAAGAAAAAAAGCCACAATAAACTACATAAAACAGTGCTGGGTAAAACAATCACATTAACACTGGTGGTCATTTTTCTATCTTTAAGTTACACCTGAAGGTTGTTGTAAAGTTGACAACAGACGACAAGCTTCATCTACAGAAAGACAAGGGGTGGAATTACTGGAGGAAATATGACTACGACTCACAGGAAACAAACACTAATTAGGTTTTCATCCCTCCCTCACTCTCACACACATAAAGCATCATTGAACAATTCTTGCGTAATAAACTGCACTTCTCTACATGCCTCTCTGATGTTTGGTGGCAGCAAGCCCGACTTTGTGTTGTCTACCAAACATATTTGCATATTGCTAAAAATAAAAGTAAAGCAGATAAATAAATACAAGTTAAAAACAAGCAAACAAATGAACAAAAAAGCATGAATGCATGAATGTAAATGCACTCACTATTTGAAAGCCACGTTGCAGTGTAGTACCACATCTCCAGACAAGCTCGCTCTACGGCCACCATAGACTCACTCTCCAGTTGGGCAATTTCTTCTTTATCAGAGTCTGACGCCATAAATAATGCAAAATGGCCTGTAGAGATTAAAAAAACAAAACAAAAAACATCTTAGTGGATAAAATGATATATTCTCACATGGTTTAAGGATAGTTTGACTTATACAGTAAATGTTGAAACAGTGAAATTAAAGTGTGATACTTGAAGTACATGTGTGGTGACTTACCTAAAGCAGATCCTGTGGTGTGGTCCCTTCGTGGAATGAACGAACCTTCACTTTCGCCTGAGAGCCAATCCCACTCCACTCCAAACTCTGAGGGAGGATTGTTGACCCAACCACAGAAGTCCATCTCAAAGTCACAAAAACCTTCAAGTAATAACACAGATACATTATGAAGCTATATACACACGCTGGACAGCCCAGTCAAACACACACTAATGATCTTCTTTCATTTATTTTTTTAATAAACATTTGAAATTTACAGTGGTTACTCACCTGTTGGAGGGCAGGCATCATTCAAGACTATGAGGTCATCAATGGCAATATCTCTCCTTTGTCCGTCCCCCACCACCGCCTCAAAAATCACCTGTCACTCAGAAGGACAAATGACCTGTGTCACTTCTTCATACCTCTATCCTTCCCATGACATCCTTCAAACTCTAATGTTTCTCTGCTTTAAGAGCTGAACCGAAT
The DNA here is from genome assembly GCA_015106735.1 of Paratilapia polleni. Classification (NCBI taxonomy): domain Eukaryota; kingdom Metazoa; phylum Chordata; class Actinopteri; order Cichliformes; family Cichlidae; genus Paratilapia; species Paratilapia polleni. The sequence continues at coordinate 941 of VUQI01002983.1, read as the reverse complement.
GTCTGAGAGTTCCCTTATCATTACTTCACTAAAATGTAAAACCTATAAGCCAAAAATGACTGAACTGCTAATGTCTATTTTTTTTTACTATTGATAAATTAACTATTAATTATTTAGTCAAAATAGATTTCATCAAAATAGTAAAACTATTAAGCATCAGTAAGGCATTAGTAAATGCTTAATTAATCATTTATAAAGAATTACTCTTCCTTAGTATGTAATTTATATGCAAGATATAAATGGTTTATTCTTGATTAATAACCTCATATAACATGTTCATGCTATCATTTAGAAAGTCTAAGTAAGTGATTAACAAAGTATTTAGATGCACATTCATACATATAATGATTAAGATATGAGCTCATTGTTTGTGTGTTAATAGAGGTTTTATAAATACTTATTTCATATTGTAATTCATGGTTAGTTCAGGCAGTTACTAGTTGTTAGTTCAGTATTTTGTGTGACCTCATCTAAAGTGAGGACTGTTTTTGCCTTTTAAAGCATTTATAAATGAAACTGAAAGGTCGGCAGGACCTAAAGACTCAAAGACGTCTCAGCAGTCACACACAAAACAAAAAGATACAGAACATACAAATATTTATTGCAAGATTAAACATGACCCACCTGAGGTTCACAGAATACTGAAACGTATGTAGGACCAGAGTCTAGGAGCCACAGGGTACTTTAACTTGTCCATCATATTGAAGTGTTAATGCAGGAAAATGTCTCTGGGATGTTTCAGAGTTTGGAATTTCTTTAGTTCGTTCCTCAGGTTCAGCTTTCCTCTGGTTTGCAGTCAGTTAGCTTTAGTCAGATAAGTCAGCGTCCAGTCAGGTTCAGTTCCAAAGTCCTCCTGAATTAAATGAAATAGTCAAAGTGCCTGGTGCTGAGCTTTCACACAGGTGAACTCAGCTGAAATGAAAGAAGTAGTAGATGGTCTC
>VUQI01002980.1:0-11060 GCA_015106735.1 Paratilapia polleni | reverse complement strand
AACCTGATAATAATGAATTACAATAGTCCAGCCTAGAAGTAATAAATGCATGAACTAGTTTTTCAGCATCACTCTGAGACAGGATGCCTCTAATTTTAGAGATATTACGCAAATGCAAGAAAGCAGTCCTACATATTTGTTTAATATGCGCGTTGAAAGACATATCCTGGTCAAAAATGACTCCAAGATTCCCCACAGTGTCCCTAGAGGCAAAAGTAATGCCATCCAGAGTAAGTATCTGGTTAGCTGTCATATTTCTAAGATTTTTAGGGCCAAGTACAATAACCTCAGTTTTATCTGAATTTAGAAGTAGGAAATTAGAGGTCATCCAGGCCTTTATATCTTTAAGACATGCCTGTAGTTTAGGTAATTGGTGTGTGTCATCTGGCACACCTACTGGTTTGAATTCTGTTTTTACATGTTTTCTTTACTTGCTCTTGAACCAATTAACACTACAAGGATGTAGATGAAAGAATAAGGCTAGCATTGTTTTATGCACATTAAACAACATAGTCTGTTAATAGATCAGATGATTGCCAATGGTTATCAAGTTGATACTGGGGTAAGTGAACCCAGTTAAGGAAAAGATATCCTGAGTAGGTTGAACTTGTTTTATAGTACAGACCCTTGGTGATTTTCCTGTGTGGGAAGGCCAAAACCTCTTTGATGGATGCTAGTTTGTTTTTGTTTGTTTTTTTTACATGCAGGAAAAACCCTGATTTTAGCTTCAAGTAATTTTCTATGGCTGCTCAAAAACAACAAATGTCTCCACGCTGAAACACTGCACAGACATTGGATTTAGCTGTAATAGTTTTGACGCAAATATTTTTCTAGGAGGATATTGTTTTCAGAGCTCCTGGCAGCCAAACTTTCAATTTAAAGGAACTTTTTTTTGGTTGTTCCTTACTATAAACCACTCACTATTTTCACTGTCATAATGTTGAGAAAGTCACCAAAGTCAATCGTTCCAGAGCCTTCTTTATCAATGTCTGCAATCATCTTCTTAATGTCATCTTTCTTTGGTTCAAACCCCAGAGCTCTCATGGCAACCTGTGGGACAGATAAGGGGAAGCAAAGCTGAAGCTACGGTGGCGCTGTTATCACGGTATTTCTATATTTCTTAACATTTCATCCAGTATATATTTTTAACTAGAAACTAACCTTGAGCTCCTTCACGTCTATTGTTCCAGTTCCTTCTGTGTCAAAGAGGTCAAAAGCCTCCTTGATTTCTTGTTTTTGCTCCTCAGTCAGTTCGATTTTTGGACCTGTCTTTCTCCTTTGGCTAGCCGCGGCAGCTGGTTTCCGGTAATTTGAAGCCTGAAAAAGCAAATATTAAGACTTCAGAGAAGGTACTTATTACCAAGTTAGTACGTGTACTACAACGAGATCCGCGGTTTATATTGTTACGTTTTAGATAACTATCATGCTAGCTAGCTTACATGTTGCTCCACGAGAACAAACAGAAACAGGGTAAAACTAACGGCTTTTCGTGGCAAATTCCATAGCTTCCTAAAAGGTTAATAAAACATCAGTTTCATACAATAAATTCATGTAAATGCATACCATCTGAATTAATGATTCGACCAAGAAAACTTCAATGTTTTGTTTGATGATCGGATGTCAACAAATCAGGCAGCAGCGTCTGTATTGTTTTTTTTCTGTGAAATGACATCCGAGATAGCCAATAGAATCCATGAAAACGCCCTGACGAAAGCCCATTAGCCAATAACAAAGAGGAATAGGCGGGTTATAAACGTGTCCGCCAATCATTTGTACAGTTTGTTGTCACCGAGCAACCACGGAACAAAACGCATGCGCAGTGCTTACTCGTTTGAGCCGGACAACTGGAAGAGGCTTACATACCTAGTACACTATTGAAATAAGGTAACATACTCATTGAGGTTAGTTTGTATTATAGCGGCATTTTGCAGAGACATTTCTGTTTTTTGCTTTACTCTCGAGTCTATACAGACAGGCTGTTTTGAAGTAAACTTATCTTTGGTTTATTAGTTTAGCTCGTAAGCTGCTGCAGGTTAATTCTAACGCTTCTAAAGGTTCTGTTGAGCTGTAGTGTTATCTACCCCCTTTGTTGTTATGGCGTTATTATGTCAGCTCATTAAGAGTAGCAAGAAGCCACCACAATAGTTATTTAGTCCTGTTCGTCCCATGTGGGCTATAGACTTCCACCACAATGTGCGTCTCTTAAAGAAATGGATACAAAATTTATCTTTAATTAACACGACTGCAACTACGGCTGTGTGCACCTATTGGTCTCATATCTTTTACATAATATCAGAGTCCATATTGTGAGCGCTATATTCTCTGAAAAATCTAAAGCTATGAAGTATGGGTTTCACTGATATACCTGCCAAATGTCAATATGCTGACTACCCTGTGTTTGCAAAAAAGATGACACTTACCGGTGCTTATCTATTATCTGTCTAAATCTTAAAAGACTACGATGAAGAGGTGATTGACTTCAGAACAGTTCAGTTGTTTATTATTAAGATTTATTTGTTTCCCTGGCCAAATAAGGGAAACGGACAAACAAGAGCAAAAAAATGCCAAATTGTCATTTTAAACATTGTTATCAGCGCAGAATGTTACAATCAATGTATCCCTAGTTTAACCTTCAAGTGACAGAGTGGACCATCGGTGCGGCAAGGATAATGGAAAGTTTTTTAACACTGTAGCCTTTGATTTTTCTGTAATTTCCCACTTTGAATCACTACATTGTAATTGTTCCCAGTGAACCATGGCTAACAGGCCTAGAGTAGAAAGATTTACTGCAGCAGAAGCCCAAAGTGACAATGACAACAGCTCAGTTGTCAAATGAGTTGGGTTAACTGTTCTCTGCATAAAAAAGGAAAGGAAAACTTTAATTACATTAGAGCACTTTAGAATATCTGTCACAGTTAAAGGAAATGGTATAAACACAGATAGAGCCATTTAAAGAAAGGAATTCCTGTGTAATATATACCCCACTCTGTCTTTTTAGTCACTAAAAAAGCTTTTTTGCTTGACCATTAAGGTAACATAAAGTGTAATACAATAGATTTTAGGAGGTGTGAGGGACTATCCTTAGTTAGTGTCCTTTGTTGCTTGTTATTTTGAATAACACAAATCATGTTAATCAGTTTACTACTCTAATGAGAATATTTGTGAGGACTTTACTTGGTAAGAAGTGACCAAACTTTAAACTTTTCTTTTACAGATCAAGCTCCTTGAGTAATGTTGGCAAGTACAATTGTAAACCATCGACAGCATGTTGGACTGCAGAAACTCTCGGCGCTGGCAGGAATCTCGCATTCATCTTTGGGTCCTTATAAAAAGTACAAGTTCATCCAAGATGACACGAGTGGGGAGTCTGCTCTTGTGTGCTCGTGTTTTCGCATCATTGAGACCCTGGAGCTGACCTGTGCAGTGGGTCAGCTGGTTTATGAGACCATTCAAGCCCACCAGAAGGTCTACCATACAGGGTCAGGATGCCTGCTGTTTCTAGCAGGAGCCTGGAGCCGTGCTGCCCTGGACTGTCTTCAGAGAGGAATTTCAGTAGTGCACATAATCTCAGCTATGTCTGAAGGGATGGATATATGTATGGATGCTTGCAGGAAATGTACCATTTCAATTGAGGGTCTTGGTGTGACACCATTAGAAAGTGTCACTGCAAAATTGTCAAAGAAACCCATCACAGAGACATCACATGCATTGTCCCACATGCAGGTTGATCACAAGACTCTAAACATCAGTGAACAGAGAAAAATAAAACTCAGCAGACATTTTTGTGAGACAAAGTATGAAAATGTCTCCAAAGTAGTGCATGCTCCTCAGCCTAAGCTTCCTGACATTGCACACATTGCTGAGCGATTGAGCCATGGCTGTGATGATGCAATGAAATTAGCAGTCAAAGCTATTCAAATGCAGTCAAAAATTCATCAAGAAGATGTGAACTATTCCATGTTTGACATTACTAAAGTGGTGACTTGCGTGCTCCCTGGTTTACCAGAGGAGCACGCCTGTGTTGTATTTGGATGTGTTGTTCTTTTATCTGCTGAACAGGCTTCAGTAGCTCATTGCTTAAAAGATCAACACCTGAAGGTTGTTCTTATTAATGGCGATTTATCATATACTTATCGCCATCTTGGCTTTAATAGGCCAACAGGTGTCCAACGTGTGAGCGATCAGATTGATTTGCCGAGTTCAGGCAAAGAGGATGAATGGGTGGAACAGGTTGTGAGACGTCTGTTGAACCTGGAAGTGAACCTGATACTAATCAATGGGCACGCTTGTGAGAAAGTGATTCAGCACTGTTGTAGTCATCATATACTTGTAGTGGAAAAAGTGAAGGCTTCCGTTTTGAAGACATTTGCTAATTTGACTGGAGTTGTTCCGGTGACGTATGCCACGCAGTTGAGTAAGCATGATGTTGGCGCTGGGGCGAAAGTCGCAATATGGAAGGGCCGTAGCAGCCACGAGGGGAAGTCTTTAGCTGTGAATATCTCAGCTTGTAGAAATGGCGGACTGGTCACAGTGATCCTTACAAGCTGTATACATGGAAAGCTGGAGGCTCTGGAGGACCAGTTTTGGGCCTGTGCTTATCGCTTACGCTATGCACTGACAGACGGAGCCCTCCTACCAGGGGCTGGTGGGACAGAAGTGCTTTGTATTCATCACCTACAAAAGCGAGTCAAGTTTCACAGAGAGAAGAATGGTGACCGTGTCCAACAGACCAAAACGGGAACAGAAAGTAACCACTACAGGGGTGTGGTGTTGGAACTCATGGCTGATGGTTTAATAGATTACATATCCACTGTAATGGTTAACACTGGAAGGATTTCAAAAGTCAAAGCTAGGACTGTGGTGAGCCAACAGCTGGAGAACTATAACGGACATCTAGGCAATGCCGCAAAGTCCCCACAACTTTTCTTGGACAGTGAAAAAGAGGATAGTGCTGTTTTCTCAGCAATGAAACCCAACGAAGCACCAGCAGTGGAAGTCTATGATAATCTGAGTGTGAAGCAGGAAGCATGGAGGAAGGCCTTAGATCTTGTTTTCTTGGTTCTACAGACGGATGCAGAGATCATCACAGGCGTCGACCAAAAAACTGACATTGCACAAGAAAATCTCATGCTCTTGTGATGTTCGAGCAGAATATTTAGGGGAAATATTTCACTGCACAACACAAACTGATTTCTTTTCTTCCTAAACAGAAAGTGATTTGTGAAATAAGCTCAAGATAAGAAGGAATTTCCTTGTCTTTAATACACAGTCAGGGACATTTTTTGAACGCTTCATTACCTATTTTTTACCACAAGGGGGAGATATCTTCATTGTGTTCATGTAACAAGTGAGATCTGTGAATGTTTTCAGACTGCTTCATTAAAAAAACAAAAAAAATAAAAAATATTTTTGTTTGTTATTTTAATTTGTCCTTGTGTCTTCTGTCCTTATGGTGCTTTATTCTCATTGGAAATGCCCTTAAATTAATTTTCTGTTTATTTTATTATGAAACAAGTGACTAACCTGACATTAGTTGTACATGACTTTGCACGCACCTTGTCTTTGCACACAATTCAGCCAGGGAAAACAACTACTACATGTCCAAACCCACAATTAGATTTCCTTCTCATGGGGCATGGGCGGAATTTTGTTGTGCTTCTTAGTCTTGGTACACTTGCTTAATGATATTTGCCTAAGCTTCATAACGTGTCTACAGTTTGGCTTGCACTGTTCATGTTGGACACCGACACTGCTTCCGTGCCAGCCGTGGGGCTTTTATGACTTTCTCTGTCATAACTGGCATGGGTGATGGAGAAGGAACGCCTCCAGACAGAGTAAATGTTTTTGGTTAAGTCTTATTAGTGTCTGTCCTTTAAAATAAACTTTCAGAGGTTATTTCAGTCATTTGAATTCTGGAAATCCTTCCTCAACACTTTCCCGCCTACATGATCACCAAAAGGTCACATGAATATTAAGTAATTCAGTAGCTTGGGTGGATTTTACAATACTTATACATCTGTAGACATTTGTAATAGGCTATTAATGCAATACCTATATTAAGGTAAGTTAAGATCATTACTACTTGGAAAATTCAAGTGCTGCCCCCAAAACAGTGACTGTACACATCAGTTGGTTTCAAAATTTTCCTTTTGTGCATATTCAATTTCAGAGGTGTCGGTTGCAGTGACATGTGTGGCCTTCCATTTCCTCTGATGTCACAGAGAGCGCATCATTGCATCCTAAAAATAGTTCAGTGAAATAAAAGTGTTACAAAGGTTTTAAGGTGGAGATATAATAGTCAACTCAGGCATCGCTCACCGTTGTTGCGGCAATGAGAGGGAAGGGTGTGACATAACATAACAAACACAACTCTTGAGAGGGAAATTGGCAAAATTGGTGACACATCTGAGAGTTCAGGGGGAGTCTATTGCCTTCCTGTCCATCCATCTGCTCCTTCATCTGCATAATGCAAAACTTAAATAGCTCTGTGAGATGGACAATGACAAATAGGAAATCAACTATTTTAAAATTATGAGGATAGCTGAAGCATTTTTTATTATAGTTTAAAATAAAAGGTTGATATTTGTGACCTTTTGTCAGGTGTGTAAATAAACACAGGTGCTATAAAGAGAAGAATGTGTCACAAGAGCTTTTAGAAAGAAGTTAGCACCACCAGCAAACCATAAATCTTGTCTTGTCTTCACATATTGTCACCATTCATTGTACTATCTATGCCATAGACTATTGTTAGACAAAGCGGTTAAGGTACAACTACTTGTCTCACTATGACAGCCGTGCTTTGGCATTTGCAGTTTAGTGTATATTGTTGGTCTGTTCTCCAGTTCTTCAGTCTGAGCATTGATATGGATATTCTTTGACATGTACCATCCACCATTTTGCAGATTGAGCTCACTCCCCCCGGTGGCAATGGCACTCCCCAACAGCAGTCAGCCACTCAGCCACACCACAAATACTGCTCAGGAATGGCTCAAAACATGATAAATAGAACAAGGTATTAACCTAACAAAGCTCTACAGATCTCAACTAATCAAGCTTCAGTGGAATAAGCTGTAACAAGCCTTATTCATGCAGGCCCTGCCCTGCAACCCACAATCCCCCAGATCACTGCTGCCAATGTCCCGGTGCCAAACCATAGACTATATGCCAGATACTACAAGACACCCCAGAGGTACTGTGTCTTTGCTGTGATGGGTAAGAGCTGTTTTTGCCAGCACAGGAGGCACCAGCATGATATTTAGCAGGTTTTAATTTTGTGACTGATCAGTGTGTCAATATGTCTTCATTGTTCCATTCATACATGTACTTTATCCAGGTGAAAAGGCCTTTAAATTAGAATTTGGACCATGGGGCACTGACACCACTGAGTCCCACAATATTAATTTTAAAACTCTTAAATACGTGTGTGACGGTTCAATTTCAGTCAAACTCTAATTGAAAAGACCCTGACTAAATTTCCATGCTCTTTATAGTCCACTGACTGTTTTGTCTTTTTAGAAATGTGCGATTTGAAAAACAAACACATAGAATTTGGAAACAAAAGTTGGACTGATAAAAGGTTTGGTGTGCTACCAAAAAAACAAGAAAAAAAAGCATTTGATTGAGTTTAATATGAAAGCCTGAAGACTGGGTTTACAATTGAAAGGTAAAGCCAAAGCCCTAATTCTTATATCATTGTTATATCTGTGCCATACTGTACAGGTGTAAATGGTATTTGGTATACATATTGTCTTCATGGGGAAAATTGTAAATAACATGTGCATTCAGCCAATCCTGTGTGCTTAAATAATCCATAACCCTGGCCTTTCTTTTATACAATATCCAAAACACTTCCTCTTGTTGCCCCAAGCCAACAAAACTCTGCCTGTAGCTGGATTTCTTTTTCTTCTGTCACACTTTATTTTTCCTTCTTCCAACTATTTAACTATTCACATGTTTTGCAAAACAATTTTTGCAGGGATGACCAACATGATGTCAACCAAGAGCACAGCTGACTTTCTACTGATCCAGCACACGTTTCAGATGTGGTAACATTGACCCAGAAGCCCAGAACAGTAAGTGCCTATTCTGACAAATGCATGGCCTCCTCCTGGATAAATAACTTTCATCACTGATCATTCAGTCAGCTGGTTTTGAGAAAGTTGAGAGTAGCAATTAAAATAACATCACTCATGATGGTTTCTTTTTCATCTACTGGCATTTCTACTTCACATTGTTATTTTTCTTTTTTCTTTTTTACCTATGAATAGCACTGAGTGAATCACTAACAAGCTGGCTTTCTTTTTATGCCTCTCTTTTCTTGCTCTTGAACAGACTGGATGAATGAAAACACTGGTTCTGTTCACATGGTTGCTGCGGCTCTTGGCTCTCTGAAGGGTCTCAAGTTGCACGTCCCCCTTTCTTGCCCTCCTCTCCTTTCCCGACTTCTGCTGGGTTGGTTGGTTAAATCAGTGAGCATTAGTGGGCGTGAGCATGTGTGTGTGTGTGTGTGTGTGTGTGTGTGTGCTGGTGCTCCTAGGGCGCATGCGAACTGAGGCCCAAAGGGGAAAGCCTTCCACATAGATCTAAGCCAGCTGCCCTGCTTTAAACACTCCATTGCAAGAAGAGCAGAAGAAAGCAGGAACCTGCATGCATCCCTCCTACCAGTGTGCTCAAAGTACACTGGCAAAGCAGCTGCCAGCTCTACAAACAGCAGACAAGCAGCTACAAATTGGAGATTTTGATGTTTGGTCTTACGTAGGAGTCGGTAGAAGTGCTTCTGCTTCAGATTCTCGGGACTCAAAGGGCACTTGCTGCCCTGAGAGGGGGCCGTTCAAGCAGACTGACCTCTGAGGTTAAGTAGAGTCAGTTTGTGTGGAGGAGGGTAGGAGGGTACAGGCAGCAGTTAGTGGGAGGTGGGAGGCCACGGTGAAGCTTCTCAAGAAGGAGACGAAGCAGTTGCCAGGAAGTGGGGAAAGAGGAGGAGATGGCCACGGGAGAAATCACAACACTTCCCGCTACACCTGAAGACGGCGGTAGCGGCGGCTTTCCTCCTGGGAACTTCAAGGACCCTAAAAGGCTGTACTGTAAAAATGGTGGCTTCTTCTTGAGGATAAAGTCTGATGGGGGAGTGGATGGAATCCGGGAGAAAAACGACCCTCACAGTAAGTACTTTCAGTCTCCTTCTTGTTGCTTTACACAGCACACAAAGCTTCTCTCTTTTCTTTTTAACATGCAACAGGGAAGTAAGAGTGAAGCAAAAATAAATAACATGGATAAATAGTAGAGGAATGATGAGAATTTTCCAGTGTAATGATGTTTATTCTCCACTTATTAACATTAAGAGCCAAATGTGCGTAGGTCGTCTTCTGGAAAGTATAATAACTTTAGTTCTGAAGAGTCATACCTCAATTTTTATTCAACAGTGGGATCTCTGATGGAACATGCTTGATGTTTTTATTACTGTTAATGTAGATCACCGTGCTGAGTCACACTGCTCACTGTGTGGTTTACATCACAAAGGACTGCAAATCAAGGAGTTTAAAGCCAGAATGAGGGAGTTCCTGATTAAGATGTCACTGTCAAACTTTGAGGCTGATGAAGTTACCACATTAAGCTATCAAACAAAATTTTATCTTAACCTCTGACCACTTATCTGTGCCACCAATGAGTGAATGTTTTTTTTGAGTGAGAGGAATTTTAGTTTTTTTTTTTTTTGCCTATTTTTAAGTAAGGGGAAACATTAACATGATTATTTTAATGGATAACTGTAACACTTCTCAGTGCGTCATAATAGGAGGGGAGGAGAGGGACATGAAATTTGGGTTTTTCCTTGGAAAACACATGCTTGGAAGTGTATTGCACAAAGTACATTGTGACATTTCAAACACATGTGCCCAAACAAATGCCTGATGGCATAGATAGAGAAGCTATTTTTAGGATAATTCAATTACCTTTAATTATATTCCGCTAGAAGTGTTTGTGAAATATCCTGAGAGATTAATCTTGTAGACATACGATGTGAGCAAGTTTCAGCAAGGAATACATTCACACTTAGTCATAAAACAGGCATCAGTATTAATCAATTAGCTTTTTCACCAAAATAGTTCTTAACAGTTATTATGACCTGAGCTGTGCTTCATCAATGGTTCTTTTGTTAAGGCTACGACAGACCTGCCAGCTTTTACAGACAAACCTGCCAGCTCGAATTGGAAATGTAAGTGAAAAATGTTGCCAAATATATTCTCATGTCCTTGAGTAGGATTTTCATGCTAATATAGACGGGACTCTTCTCCATCCATTGTGTCCTTTGTAAGACACTTCTCATCTCAGAACTATGGGGTCACGTCTGACACAAATTGTTGTCCTTAAATTATCAACCCTAGGACAGGATAGGAGTCCCAGGAGCAGGCTTTACAGAAGCAGAGATCAATTTCCCTCCATTCACAAAGCTGTGGCACATAATCTATCCAGTGAACATTAAACACACCACAGTGCACTCAGACCAATTATACTTTTTTTCACCTCTTTGATCTGTGTCATGAATCAGCCAAACAGCTAGCTTAATGATAGACAGATGTGTTACTGTCCAAAGTCTTAATGTGAATTAATTCTGAAGAGATTCTCTATTTACCTTAAGGGGCCCCTGCATTTTCGGTGGTTTGGCTTCATGCAACATATGCTCAGCAATGTCTCTATCAAAAAAAGAAAAGAAAAGAAAAGAAAAGAAAAAAGAAAACAAATGTGAAGATATAAAGATCAAAATAAAATCAGTAGGCACTCTGTGTGATGTACGTCTTAATTAAACTTATTGTAACCACTGGTGTTAATGGTGTTTCATTCATTTAAATGCAATGTCAGTCAGTGTTAACCAAAACATAGAGGTAACCACAACAATAAAGTCTTTGCCAGCAACTGAAGAAGTGGGTCCTGATGTTTGTTATACAAAAGGAAGACTGAAAGATGCTAAATGCAGGGCTCTTTGTTTCCATTTTATTAACCAATTTTGATTTTATATATATATATATATATATATATATATATATATAAAAAAATATACACAC
>VUQI01002977.1:36909-51902 GCA_015106735.1 Paratilapia polleni | reverse complement strand
ATTAGTTATTATTAAACTCTGTCTCTCTCCCATAGTGTGTCTTTTGTCCTGTCTCCCTCTCCTCTCTTCTGTTTCCCCTCACCCCCAGCTGGTCGTGGCAGATGGCTGCCCCTCCTTGAGCATGGTTCTGCTGGAGGTTACTTCCTGTAAAAAGGGAGTTTTTCCTTCCCACTGTTGCCAAGTGCTTGCTCATAGGGGGTTGTCTGACTGTTCGGGTTTTCTCTCTAATGTTGTAGGGTCTTTACCCTAAAATATAAAGCGCCTTGAGGCGACTGTTGTTGTGATTTGGTGCAATGTGAATAAAATTGAATTGAATTGAATTGAATTGAATGTAAGCATTAGCTTAAAGCACAGTTATGCCCAGTCACAGAGCTGCTAGCATGGCCTCCAAACAGCAAGGACGCTCAACCTGCTTTGATCGTGAGTCACTTTTTTCAAAATAACACAAGGCCAGAAGCCACTTAATAAAGAAATAATAATATTTTAACAGACAAAATGAAAACAATGTTCTTTCTTCTTTATTTACTTTCAAGTTATGTAACCTATTCTTAATTAAGTTAACCTATTGCTACATTAACTTGATACACTGATTGGCTCTAGACCTATATGACAGGTAAATCATATATTTTAGCATATTTCTATTACATATCTACGACTGCATTTTATTCGTACATATTTTGCTTACCTTTGAACAAGTTCATATAACATTAGCCATAGCTGCAATCTTTCTATGGAAAATCATCTTTCAATACTGTGCTGAAAGATTTGCCAATTACCAGCACTGAGTGTCCTTCTGGAAGACACTGAACTCCTGTTTACTCTTCTCATTCCTCAAATGAAGAACATTATTGCCGTGTCATTTGTGCCATCACTCAGAAAACTGAAGCGGTGTCTCTGTGAGACTCCGACACACAACAGTCGGATCAGCAACACAGAACAAAGTCGAGGTGGCTGGCAGGTTGACAAACAGCGGTGTTGTTCCTCTCTGATTATTCACGAAAACCAAAATGAACACAAATGTATGTTAATATAGATTAACCTTTCTTCTTGACTCTAATAGGAATAAGACAAACTCATTTTAGAGAGTTTAGTGGTGGTGCCCCGAGCCTTTTTAATTTAAGACAACAGCGTTCAGAGTTATCTTTACTAAGGGCCGCAGGGCTGGCAGGTCGCTTTGTGAGGGGAATTCAATTGACTGAGCAAATAACTCTTTTTACCTGTAAGGCTTTTTTTTTTTCATCCAGACCAATTAATAATAAAGGAACAGACAGAATTTTGGCAAGGCATAACAAACACTACGGCTAAACAGAAACTCTTAAATACATAAATAAAGGCCTTAAAGTAATTACAAAATTGAATTGATAAATTCTAAATCTGCACAGCTAAACGCTGAAATATCTGGCTGTAATTTGTAATTATTTAAAATAAATATAATTATAATCTAATAACTAGTACACTCACAGAAATACATCCAAGAATTTCTTTTTTTGTAATTACTTTCTAAATATCACGAATAATGACAAATAAGACAACAAATAATTAACCGCCTAAATTTCTGCCAGTGTGGCTTTCCCTCCAGTTAAGGGCTTCATAATCTAATTGAATGACAGGCCGCCGCTTGATTAGGTTATTACAAATAAATCTGGCCTTAAGTAAGCAAACAAAATCAAACGGGCGCAAATTCAAACAGCACTTTGCTTTCGTTCGCTTCAATTAGCCATTTTAATTACCTCTTACATTGGCCTACCAAAACAACAACAGCAACAACAATGAACAAACAGAAATCAGGTAAATGAGGCCTTGACATAGACGCCACTTTAAGGGTAATTATCCAATTTGTTTGCGGCAGCAGAGTTCTAACAAGCAGCCAATTACCAGGCAAAGGCTGCGCTGTACAAACCTGTTGATTTAATTAGAAGTACCGCCATGGTAAGGAAGGGGGGGGGCCAGGCAAACAATTTAATTATGAGCCAGCAGCCCGGGGCATTCTGGGACATGGGTCTATACCCCTGGGTGTGATTGTGTTTGTGGGAGAGTGGCATGAAAATCAGCTTTGTGGCTGCACACACAAAGCCAGCTCTCAACATGTCTCTAAGCCTGCAGAGAGGAAAACGGTCAGAGAGAAGCAGGATGAAACAAAATCACCCTTTTTGGCTTTCATACAGAGAATTATTATGATCGCAAAACGGCTAAAATAAGAGGTATAATTTCTCATGACTACGGACAACAAATCATATAACCTGTGTTGTTTTTTTATATATATATTTTTTAATCAAAGGCACTGAAATGATCTCTATTTGATTCCTCCCCCATCACTTACGAGTACTACATTACTATTACTAAGAACAAATCTAAACTGTGAACTGTGAACTTTATAACAAAGACCCAGACTTAATCTCTGTCCATCCCTTGAGAAGTTTCACTGAGCTTTTATTTTATTTTTTAACTTACCCACTGCTGGGAAGGGGATGAACCTCTGCACCAAAAGCCTGGTGGTGGGGCTGAAGCGGCTTGCTCTCTGGATTAAAACATTTAACCCAACCTGAAGGTAAACCAGACACAGATGATACTATCAGAGAGTGTGTTTGTTTATTTTTGTTGTTTGTTTGTTTTTTTTTTGTTTTTAAAAGCCAACACAGAATATTTGGAATTAACAGCTTTTTTTTTTCCAAAGTGCCATGAAGCATGCTTTCACCAAAAGAAGAGCACAGAACCACACACCACCAGCCTCAAATTAAAAAAGGGTCAGAAATAGGATCACTGGGAGAAAATGGACTAAAATTATGGGCAGTGTGTTTAAACATTTGATGAATGTAACTTTGTAGTATTTTAACATTTCAGATTGCTCTATTCAAAAGGCTATATGTGCTCAAATAACACACCACCACGCCACTTCATCCTCCAGCTCTCTGTAGCCCTGCGGGGGGTCGTCACCAGAACGGACGTTTAATTGGAGCACGCCTGCCCCCCTCCAGGGATGTCGTACCAAACTCCAGACACCCCGCAATTTCTTTCTGTGCTTGCTGCCATTGTCAAGCCTGAGGGCATCAGCCGGATGAACACCCAGCAGGACCAGTAATTGGCTTGGTTGGAGCTCCTTGTCCACACTAAGGGTTGTGTCAGGCAGGTGTGTGCATTATGCCCCTATGACATTTTATCCTTTGATGACATAGAGGTAAGAAAAGAGGTTCAAGTGATTGGGGTATTTTGAAGCCTGCTTTTGGATGGTTAGTGATGATATACATCTTATTTAAAATTTGTAATTTCCCTGTCAAAACCATTTAAGATATTTGGTATTTAACCTGAAAAATAAAGCCGTGGAAGAGCACATGTTAAAACTCTGTAATCTGGGCTTCGGTGCAGGCTTTAGCTTAGTGTATATAACAGACACATTAATAAATAACCTGCAAAGAAATTGCAGTTTGATTGGATATTTTTTGCATCTTTGGGTAATGAAAGGACTTATATCTGCAGAAGACAAAAGTCGGCTGCTATACATTACTGCTCGTTTAAGTGACTTATCAGTTGACCTGATGGATCATTAGATGTGGAGCCCAACCAGTATTAGACTGATACCGATACCAGTATTTGATGATTTAAAAAGCCGATATATTGGGTGATATTTTTTTTCCTTTCAGACACACAAAATATAAACAGATTTCCCTAATATTTGTTATGTGTAGTTATTTATGAGTCCTTACTAGGATAATATGACAACTGACAATGTAGTTTAAAAATAGTCTTGTTTAAATGTCACAACAAGTCATGGATCATTTATTTACACTCGGTTACATACACATACATTTGTTATGTGGAGTTATTTACTCATTTATACTTTGCCCGACTCTGCTCAGATCAGCTGGTTGTTGTGTTTGTGGTATTATAAACATGTGTTGCCAACAGGAAAGTTGTATAGTGCCATCTGGTAGACAAACTATGTAACATCAACACTCATACCATGGTTGAAGGGTGTTTCTCCCACATCTTCTTCACTTTTTAAATTTTCATTTGTCAGCCATTATAAATGCCAATACCGATATATCAGCAAATAGCTAATATCGGCCGATATCCTGACACCGATCCTGACACAGCAGAAGAATTAGTGGAACTTACAGCAATGGACACTGCACTGGTCACCGCCCCAAGGTATCCCTGCAGGAATTTGGAAGCTGGAGCTGGCTAAAGTGACAGCAAACAAGAAGAGACACAATATTATAAAAGCAATTTAGCCAAGCAACAAAAAAATGACATTTGCAATAAGTGTAGTAACAGCCCAACTGGGACACTATGCAGGTACAGTACCTTGGAGGCATTGCGGTTAGAGTAGTTCACACAGGCATTGTGACTTTGGTTCAACCACTGCAATACAAAGGAGAAAGTGAAAAGTAGAGGGCTGTAATAAACTACAATCATGGATTTGTTTCATTAAAGGTGATTCTCCTGTGCATTTAAAATAACAACAGAAGTTGATTATTCACTTTGGTAAAGCATATCTTTAATGAACTCTCTTAAGCTAAAGGTTCACCCACTGGGTGTATCAAGCATATGAGCAGAATCAGTGACAGAAGAGAGTCCATGATTTAAACAGTGGCAGTCTCTGTCTCACACCAGCAGGATTTCTTACAATTAATTCTTAATTTATTCTATTCATTATTTAATTTGAAAACAGTGTTTCCAATTACACCCACAGCTTTACAACTGATCATTATTATTAGTTTTATCAATACAAAATCTACTAATATGAAGGATATATGTGAAGGATACACGATTTATAATAAATACATGGCATTGTTGCGTAAATGTTCAGCACTTGCTCAGTCAGTTGTTTTGCCCGAGGCACTGTCTTCAGCATGTGTGTCATCTTTATAAACTAAAATAATTTAGAAAACCAAACTGATACCATGCCAGTCCTGAGTTTGACAGTTCAAGAAATACCTGCCAAAAGACGGTGGATGCCAATGTTTGATTAGGGAGGAGGAGGCCAACAACCTGCAAAGAAAAACGAAAAAAAATTTAAAGGACTGGAAGACACGCATGGATAAAATATTATTATTTGTAGCATTGGTACTGTATGATGGCTTGCTTTGGAATAATAAAATGTATTAAAAAACTACTCTTACCACTGGTGTGCCAAACGGGATAAAACCTGTTAAAAGACAATCAGTATTACAACTCTTACTATCTTGTTCCTATTCTTCTGCCTGATTTACTTTACTCTCTGTGTGTTTATACACCACTTGCATTTAATCATTAGTTATTCTCCCTCTGCTCTCTTCTGTTTCTCCTCACCCCCAACCGGTCATGGCAGATGGCTGCCCCTCCTTGAGCCTGGTTCTGCCAGAGGTTTCTTCTGCTAAAAGGGAGTTTTTCCTTCCCACTGTTGCCAAGTGCTTGCTCATAGGGGGTTGTCTGACTGTTCGGGTTTTCTCTCTAATGTTGTAGGGTCTTTACCCTAAAATATAAAGCACCTTGAGGCGACTGTTGTTGTGATTTGGTGCAATGTGAATAAAATTGAATTGAATTGAATTGAAATATATCATTAATAATTGTTCTAGTTTAATATTTCAAATAGTTTATGGTGCT
The DNA here is from genome assembly GCA_015106735.1 of Paratilapia polleni. Taxonomy (NCBI): domain Eukaryota; kingdom Metazoa; phylum Chordata; class Actinopteri; order Cichliformes; family Cichlidae; genus Paratilapia; species Paratilapia polleni. The sequence goes on along the minus strand of VUQI01002977.1, from coordinate 46,319 downwards.
TTTTCGCTGATTCACTTTAAATTCATTCTTCTATGCAGAAATGCAGCAGCTCTTCAAAAAACACTGTTCCATTATTTCTAACTTCGGATTATGAGGCTAATTCCCATTGGTCTGATATACATGCGGTATGTTGGTATGCTGCTGCCTTTTCCTCCTTTTCTTCTCACTTCAGTGTCTCTCTGCCACCACAAAGTCGTCTTACGAAAAAGGGCGCTTTCAAACTGAACCAAAATACCAGCATTTACTTCTTCACAAACCCCGAGTAGTTCTCTGTCACCACAGCAGAGAGGTTTTAATCAGCGCCCAGCTGAGCGTGACCTTTTCAGGCCCTGAGACAACCTGAAGAGCCCTGTTGAGCCATGACAGTTCCTAAGGTGAACAACGCCTCCATGTTGGACCACTTAAAAGCCCTCAGATCCCACTTCACCCCCCCAAAGTTTCCACACTGATCTACTCTACCTGACATCCGAAAGGGCATGAAGATCTTCTCCCCTGTGTCGGGGTGGATGATGGCCTGTAATAAGGGCATAATGATGACAATCAGACACTAATGAGTACAGAAGGATTTGGGTTAATTCAGTTCATATGACTTACAAAGAGACTTTTGCTGTGAAAATAAATGAAATAAAGTTAATGCTCAGACAATTAATATTAACTTGAATACATGGAAACTTTTGATAACATGGTTTTAGATAAACAGATCAACAAAAGATTATTACTGATTTACTTATTTGTTTAATCATGTTAGTCAGTTCATTATATTTCAGGAACAGTTAACACTGTTCCTGAAATATGTGCACTTGGGGAACTTTTGAAAAACACGTCCACTTCTTTGATACACGGTACTGTTTGTTAGGGACACATTTACCAAAAAATAAAAGTAAGTCAACAAAAAGCAACAATGTGGTTTATTAATTTCATAAGTAAGAATTTTAGCGCATGAGTTGTCACATATGTTAATGTTTTAAAACAAGAAAAGAGTATTTGCCACACTAGAAGTTCCCTGCGAGTGGCTGTACGTGCTAATGCTAATGTGACAGGTGGAATGACAATGCTGACATTTAGGAAGTACTACAGTATGTCGACCAGTGTCATTGCCCAGTGTGGGGTGCTGTAGAAACCTAACCCTTAACCACATGTGTAGAACAAATCAGCTACAACCATCTTTTTTAGCGTGTTAGCATGCTATCATTTCCTAATTAGCATTAAATACAAAGTAAAGTTGAACCACAGTATTTATGTGGCCAGTTAAGGGATGGTCAGTCATTATAATTTATCCTGTGGGATCTCTGCATACAATGTCAACTGAACCTACTAACTGGTTTAGACTATGTCTTGCTTAATTAACTGCCACGAAGCACAGATGATGACTATTGACACACAGCTATGCAAAGGTTTGGGGTATGTTAGAGGTTTAGACTCTTATCTATCACACAGGGAGGCATCTGATCAGTCTCAAATTCGTTCTACAATGCGACGACAAGCTCAAACACACCACCAGAGTGATAAAGAACTACAGGAAGGACCTGCAACAAAAGGTAAGGCCACCATAGAGCCGTGATTCCAACATGACAGAGTGAGTCTGGGATGACATGAAGAGAAAGAAGCAGCCAAAATTTGTGGGTACAACCTACAGGCAAAGTAAAAAAAAAAAAAAAAAAACTGAGAATCTGTGTTGTTTTAAAGACAAATGGGTTTTGTATAAAGTTACTGATTAGTAAAAGGTATTGTAGGTGTATTCATTTTAATTTTAGTGCCTAAAACTGCTGAAAAGCAGAACATGCTTTAGTACATCAGAGCACTTTTGCAGGGATCATTAAAGCTTCAGATTTTTTATCTTGGCTACTTTACCTTTAAATGGTTTATTTTGTTTTTTAGTAAGCTTGTCAATTCTTCTCATATGTACACGGCAAAGATACCAGACATAATTCTGTCAGTATGCTATGCCCACCGTCACAAACTAGATAAGACAGATGGATATCTCTTTCCTCCACTACCTTAACAGCGATGAGATCTGCTGATTGGAGAGGAACGGAAGCCATCTCACCGCCTCTTTAGGCTCATGGAGCCAAACTTCAACTTGTCAAATACCATATAGGAGGCCGCAATCATGTCTGAGTATAGGACATTTGCCACCTAGTGCATACCAAGTCCTGAGACAAAATTGGAGACTAGGTGAAACTACAAATGTCTGACAAACTACACAAGGACAGAATTTTTAGTGTTTGACACTCCACAAGGAGCATAAACCTTAGAAGTACATAAACAAAACAAGCAACATGCTGAAAGACAGGTCACTAATAGCATGAGTCTTGGTGGTAGACAACCCTGAAGCCCTGCAAGAGCGCCAACTGTTGCATGCTCTCATACCAAATCAAACCTGGACAGAAGCCAGTAGCTTCCAATGTTTATATGGAGCCCAATTTGAGCCGAGTTTGGTTTCATTCCTGCAGAGGCAGAAATGGCCAATGTGGACTGAACTACATATCCTACACACAAAACGGGAGGAACTGCCATTCTTCTTATTTTGTTTCCTTTGGGCAACAAGAATCAACTTTCTGGGATTTCCTTACCTGGATGATTGAGCATGCATCAAGAAATATATATAAGATTTCTCTTACTAGTCCTGTATACACACATCAAACTTGACCCAGGGACATGTTTATGCTCACGATATCTACTTTAATATACAGTCGACTGCATCCCAGTCCTTAAACCTTAAATGTGTTTTGGAAAATTTGTTCTAAAGGAGAGAGCATAATTTGGTTCATCTGTATTTAGGGCTTGCAGTCAGATCTTGAAACACGCATTTTAGTGTCGAGTTCAGTATGAACAAAAACTGAGAACTGATGGCTTTTAATTTTTATTTTCCAATGAAAATAAACATTTCAGATAAAATAAGACGTAAGGGGCAACTCACAAAGTTTAAACAGCTTCTAAATTAAAGAAATGCTAAAAAAAAGTACAGAACTAATTTTGTAGTGTTCACATTGCATTTAAAAATATATTCATTAAATAATTAATCAATTCATTACAATAATTAAGTTTTATTTAGATGAGTCGTAAATATCAGATATGTAAAACTCTAGCAGTTCTGGACGTTGGCAGTTTGTAAATAAATATCAAATTTTAAATAATTTTCTCCCACTTTAACCAGCTGCACCTGTAGTTCACTGACTGTCAGCCGTCTTTCATAGCTGGCACTTGCAGCTAATTAACACTGGAGGTAAAACCACTCGCCTGCTTCAGTGTCTAAATTTAATATAGCTACTTCAACATTAAAGCCGGTTCTTAATGTTGCATTTTCTTGTTTTTGTCCACTCTTCCCGTATGTTTGCTGTATAAACAGATAACGCCAGTTAAACCTTAAGTGCTTTGATGGGTGTCACCTAGATTTTTTGGGGTATTTCACTTAGACTGTGCACAACAATGACATGATGAAGACATGGATCATATTTTATCTGTGTGTCTCTTAAGAATCATTAGGGAAAAAAGTCAACAAAAATAGAGAAATCTTACCTGCTTTATTTTCTGGGCTTGCCAAAGCTGTAAAACAAAATAAAGAAGAAAAAGTAGAAACCTTTAGAGTCTTTATTTGCTCTCACGTTTAACAGGGACAGTGTGGCTGTAAATTACAAGATAGTTTGTCAGTTTAACAAAGCATGTAAAAGAAAAAAAAAACTTTTTCATGGAACAGTCACTGTTTCTCTTTACAAAAAAAAAAAAAAATCAATACTCTTCAAGGAAATCTCTGTTACTAACATGAACTGATTTTTTGCAAATCAAATTGCATATAAAATGATAAAATTATAAAAATGAAATTTTTAATATTGTATTTGCCAGTATAAGTATTAATGGCTCAACATTGATCATAACATTGTGTATTTTTGAAATAAAAACAAAAAACAAATATTGAATTGCTTTGTGAGCATTGTTGTAGTACAACAACTATCACAAGAGCAGATAGCATACCTGAAAAAAAACAAAAGAAAAACACATAGATCTCAAATTCAAAGCTAAATGTTTAAATAATTAAAAACATAACGCTTAATGCAGATCGTAGATAACCTTCTATCTTATCTAAGTAAGTAAGCAAAGTTTATTTATAAAGTGCTTTTCACAGACATGCTATATCCACTTTGGAAATCGCACTTGTTAGTGCCTGCAGGGCACAAATAATCCACTCAAGGGCAGAAGACACATGGCAGATTGCATATAACAGGCTTTCAGAAAGGTATTCAGCTTTCTCAGATGCTGAAGTCTCACGGACTCATGTTGATATGAGTTTATCGACTCAAGTTCATGCATCTTTACCTGAGCATCTGTCACTCCGGGGGCCAGAGTTCCTTGTTTGAAATGGTCAAGCAGCTCAACACACTCCTGCAGCCGTTTCTGATGTAACAGAATATAAAAGTCAATAAAATGTGAAACCAAGTCCAAGCAGTCTTGCCCGAGGGTTTATAAGTCAACTTAGATATGTATTTTTTCCTCCTGCTATTTAAGTCTAGGGCTCAATGTGCGATAATTATGTTTTACTAAAACTTCCATGCTGATTTTCATTTGACAAATGAGTTCACTAAAAGGTAATGAGCAGCTTACTGTGGTGTGATCATTGTCTAATACAGAGCAAAATACAAGGTCATGAGGACCAATTTGTTCTAATGAGCTTGCCATCTGCGTGTGTATGTGTGTTCATTTCTCTGCATTTGTGTGTGGCAGTGCTAGGTGTGCACTTTTTTACTGTACACACAGGAGGTCATGTGTGCGTGCGACCGAAGGCAAATCACTGCCGTCCCCGTTCCACTGTCTGCATTAGGGGCAAGTTGAGGCGATGCCTGGCCCAGCAAGGTGCCGTGTGTGTGTGTGTGTGTGTGTGTGTGTGTGCCTAAGCATATGCACTTTCCACCCCTCCCAGCAGCCCCATATGTCCACACCTCATCACATCCCAGGAGGTACTGCTGCTATTAGTGTCACCAAAGAACCCACTAACAGCTTCATTACCCAGAGCACCAGAGCTGTGATGGCTCCATGAGCAAAATTACCACAACACAACCAAGTCCTATGGAAATGTTACAATGAGCAGAGCAGCCCAACATTTACAGAGAATATCCTGTAACCCAAAGGTCACAGATTTGCTGGCAGTAATTGAGAATCCTTCATTTTAAGAATACGGGAAAATCCAGTGCCTTTGAGTTTCTCCTCTTTTGCTTTCTCCTCAGAAGACTCTTGATTCTCAGTAGTTTATCGTGCTGCCACTTTAGCCCAGTTAGGAAACTACTGTAGTTAAATAAAGGTCAAATAAACCATAAAGAATAAAAATTAGACTAACAAGCCGCCTATTACCTTAGTGTAAGACAGTCAGTGAGTAAAAGCCAGTAAGCTTGATGCTATCGACACCTGACTTCTCTAGACATCACCAGCAGATGTCATCTCATGGAGTTTAATGTAAGCTGTATACAGATACTGTGACCAGAAGAGTTAACTTGGGTAAGAAGCAGCCCCCGTGAGCCACAGAGTCCACACCAGATTAGAACAGAATCCTATAACAAATCCTAAAGTTTGTGTACCTCTGTCACGAAGAGTGTCCTGGGGTCAATCACATCCAGAAAGTGCCTGAATCGACCAAAAAACGTGTTCTAAGAGAGAAAGGAAAAACAGAAAATGCACATTAACTGTAAAATAGTCCCAAAAAAATTTATTTTATTTACTAAGCAGTTTCTAGCACAATATGGTAGTTATTATTATTATTCTTTTTAGTTAAAGATCATTACAAATGAGACGAAAGCATTAAACTGTAGATGCACCTTGTGGTCTTCTGAAGTTCGCACTCTAAATGTGTAATCAGAAAACAACCTGAGCTGGGATGTATAAGTTCAGAAAGTCTAACTTTACACCTAGCCTACATATAAATTTTTTTGATCAAATATATGCAGCCAAATCAGGATTCTGAACTGAGAGCCATAGAGATTCCAGCTGTCACCCGGTAAACAGCAATATTACCGCTCGCCAGCTGTTGTAACACACCAGGTGGAGCCTCCTCATTAATGCCTGTGACAAACTGTTTCCTATCTGCATCTTTTACGGACTCGAAACTACTCACACCATTTTGCAATTAATTCCAAGAATGACTGTGCCAGAAATACCTTTCGATCATTTATTCATAACTGAGCATAAGGAATAATTTAGGGGAATCAGCAACCTGCCACACAGCCTCGAAAGCTGCCTATCCCTCCCTAACTGGAGTTTAATTACACTAACTGTTAATTTGGATGAAAATCTGGTATCTGACTCACTGCCGCGCTACGTGACTTCCTGAACATATGGATGGTTTGTAAAAACATGGCATGGGGGAAAAGTTTTTAAATCTGTTATATTCAATTACTCACCAGTGCCACTCCAGTTTCACCAGTTTGAGCTGACACTGGTGAGCAGTGTAAGAGAGGGAACTTATCTTACTTTTACTCCAAGCCTAACAGGGGCTTAATCTTATCGTTATGTTTCATCATGTCCTAATTCATGAAGACACGACCTTTTGGGTTGGTTTCCACATCGTGACATAAACTCATTTAAGCACTACTTTATTCTTAATCTGGTAAATATCCTGTTGAAATTCCACATTCAAAGGAGTAAACCTAATAACAGTTTTTTTTATAAAAGAAACTCAAAAATAACGGCAAACATGCAGTTCACAAGCTCAACGGGAAGAGAATGCTGTAAATTTCATTTTTCCACAGTTCATGTCATACTATGATACAGCAGTGCAGAATGAGACCAAGGGGGCATTGCTCTTCAATTTCAACTCATAAGCTCTAGCCATTTCAGAAGACTAAACCTCTCTAACTTAGACAAATACAGCTGGTGTTTAGAAATGTAAGTCACCTCAATGATGGTTAAAAATATTTGACAGCACAGAAATGAGTGCTACCAAAATAAATAACCATCCTCTGAAATGACACATTACAAAAAACGAAACATTTTTTAATGTAAATTATTCATTACTATATTTACTTTAGTTGCTTTATTAAAGGGGTGCTTCAGCAGTTTACTGTTGTATTTACATAAAGTTGGGGAATTCAGAACAAGCAGATTAAAAGATGGCTGATTCTATTTTGTGAATGTCCCACTAAAATCTGAAAAGAAAAGAAATTTAAACTTATAAATCTAAATCTTATATACACTTTATTAGGTACGCCTTGCTAGTACTGGGCTGAACCCCTTTTGCCTTCAGAGCTGTCTTAATTCTTTGTGGTGTAGATTCGACAATGTGCTGGAAACATTCCTCAGAGATTTTGGTCCATATTGGCATGATAGCGTCACAGTTGCTGCAGATGTGTCAGTTGCACATCCATGATGTGAATCTGCTGTTCAACCACATCCCACAGGTGCTCTATTGGATTGATCTGGTGACTGTGGAGGCCATTTGAGTACAGTGAACTCAATTTCATGATCAAGACACCAGTTTGAGATGATTTGAGCTTTGTGACATGGTGTGTTATCCTGCTAGAACCAGCCATCGGCCATCAGAAGATGGGTACACTGTGGTCATATAGGGATGGACATGGTCAGCAACAATACTCAGGTAGGCTGTGGAGACAATGGTCATTTGGTACTAAGGGTACAAAAGTGTGCCAAGCAAATATTCCCACACAATCTGCCTGAACCATTGATACAAGGCAGCATAGATATATGCTTTCATGATGTTTATGCCAAATTCTGACCCTGCCATCTGAATGTCAAAGCAGAAATCGAAACTCATCAGACCAGGCAATGTTTTTCCAATTTTTTGTGTGGTGAGCCTGTGTGAATAGTAGCCCCCAGTTTCCTGTTCTTAGCTGACAGGAGTGGCACCTGGTGTGGTCTTCTGCTGCTGTAGCCCATCTGCTGTAAAAACCCTACAATATTAGAGAGAAAACCCGAACAGTCAGACGACCCCCTATGAGCAAACACTCGGTGACAGTGGGGAGGAAAAACTCAGTTTTAACAGGAAGAAACTTCGGGCAGGACCAGGCTCAGGGAGGGGCAGCCATCTGCCACGACCGGTTGGGGATATACAAAAACATATCTTGTGGACTCCCTGTATACCACTTGACTTGTATTTGTGTGTATTTCTGTGCTGTTAACATTGGTGGAAGTGCAGATTTTCATCTTAAATTCAAGAGCTTAGGAACTGTTTAGGAATTACAGCTATTTTTATGCACAGTCCTCCATTTTTAAAGGCTCAAAATTAATTGGAAAAACTAACATAATTTTAAATATAAGGACTGTATTTAATACTTGAATGAGAATCCAGTCAATGATTGCCTGAAGTCTAGAACCCAGAGACATCACCAAATGCTGCGTTTCCTCCCCCGAGATGCTCTGTTGGGCCTTTAATGCAGCCACCTTCCGTTGCTGCTTGTTTGTGGGTCTCTCTGTCTTCAGTTTTGTCTTGAGTAACTGAAAAGCTCTTAAGTTGCTTTTGCAGTATACATTTGCACTGTGAAGTGCTGTCTGATCAGTTTTGCAGCATTTGGCTGAATCTGAGCAGAGGGTATAGCCCTGTACACTTCACAATTCATTCTGCTGCTTCTATCAGCAGTCACATCAGCAATAAACACTAGTGACCTGGTTCCTCTGGCATGCCCATGCCATAACATTGCCTCCACCACGTTTGACAAAATGCGTAAGGCTTTGGATCATGAGCTGTTTCTCTCCTTTTCCATGCTTTTCTCTTCCCAGCATTCTGGTACAACTTAATCTTGGTTTCATCTGTCCAAAGAATGAAACAACAACTAAACAGTTGATGCAATTTTTTTTTTTTAAACCCCTAAAGCTGAAAGTCTGCACTTCAATTACATTTTGATTGTTTGTCCACTGTGGTGGTGACAGAGGCAAAATTACACAAACTGCATCCCTGTCCAAAAACCTATGGCCCTAACTGTATATCAGCTGCAGTATCTCTGGCTGAACAACAGTAAAACCTTTACAGAGAATTACCTTTGCGCTTGTGCTGCGTTCAAAGTCCAACTTTGTCTGTAACGACACCTACAGCCTTTGAAATACAGCTTTAAAAGTAAGAAACTGCCATTTAATTTCAAAACCGAATAGGCTGCATTTGTACGGACAGCACCTGTAACCAGAACTGACACGGTGAGTGGGTGTGTACTGTTTACCACGCACATTACTTCCAAAAAGTAAATTTTGTTACCTCAACCCGTGGCTCAATGCGCAAAGGTCTGTTTATGCACAAATACAGAGGATCACTCGTATATGTCTACAGATGCCTAGTGCTTGTGTGAAGTTCAGTTTCCGTTCATGAATTTGGTCGAGTTAGAACTAAAAGTACCTGGTCGAAACGAGACTTGCCATACTGGAAGGTCGGATATTTAGACATGCTGCTTCAAACCAACACCATTCCTCTTCTTCTCCAA
>VUQI01002977.1:21123-36889 GCA_015106735.1 Paratilapia polleni | reverse complement strand
GCTATTTTTCAATTTTTTTTTTTTTTTTTTTTTTTACCCCCTCCAACTAACTTCTGCAGCTGCAGGGCTTCTCGGTCAACAATCAGCAGTCACTGGGCAGGTTGCATTATTGGAAATGTAGTTTTTCATTGCCGCTTCGCTCTGACGGGATGTGGCTTTTAACCTCATAAAGAGTGACTACATTTCCCAGAAGAACGTGCATTGTTTTCGCCGTTTTCTTCTTAAATGGGAAGTTGATGTTGAAAGGTAGATTGGTTTGTTAAAAAATTAGACTTTTTAAATTCTAATGCTCTTGGTCACTGCAAAGATGTTTGAGTTTACAGAGGATAACATAGCCCCCTAGTGGTAGTTCTGGAGTGAAATCTGCAGTAGCTTGCAATATAAATATGCAACAAACACCTTCTGACTTTTATTGCAGGGAGTTGACATTTTGATTAGTAAATCACCATACAAAACACTCGACCATGTATTCTGTCATGATGTATGCAGTATCCAGCAGAATGTCAGTCCTGGAGGTGTGCAACAGCATCTATACCTTCACAAGGGGAAATAAAAAAGTGTCAGAAAAGTTTCAAATAGGATGTATAAAATACTATTTTTAATAGTGAAAGGGCTGGACTCATGACTTCAGTCCTCTGATGAAAAGCCTACTAGTGATATTGTTAGTGTGCTCTGATAAGATTTCACCTTCATCTCTGCAAAATGTTTCATGAAGGTGGATTAGGTGAAATCACAGCCAGTTGTCAGTCATTGTCAGTGAAAATTAAACATGACATAGGAAGATTATGATTATATATATATATATATATATATATATATATTGTTTTTTTAAATTAATGACTATTTAAGTTGAACTAAAAAAAGAAATAATGGTTCGTAGTAGCACTTGTACATCCCCTTTTATTTTGTAAAGATGCACTAAGCACTTTGAAGAAGATGTTCATATTTAAGGCCTAAAATCCAAAGACTAAGACTTAAAGAAGCATAATGTAGTTTAATGACTACCTGAATGTCAAACAAGAGTCTGTAACAGCAGACAACTTGGAACTGGGTGCAAAAATGGAGAAACTTGTCAGAAACAAACCCAGAATGCAAACATTTAAAAAGACAACAAGCCCTATGTAAAAACACAAAGAAAAGAAAATTACCAAACATAAGGTGAGCAAGAAACACAAAATAGTCTTTATTAAATATACAAAATTTGTGAAACAGAATTGCATCACGGATTGTAAACTTTCCAATCTTACATACTACCTCAAGCACATTCCACCAGCTACACAACTGAGGACAAAATACAATCAGTTTAAACCGCAATTAATAAAAAAAAATGAATTAAAAAAAAAAAAAAACTCTGTAAAATGGAAGACATGAAAAGATGTGCCGAGTCATGTGTAATATGTCTCTACAGCCATCTATGCGCTTTGATATTGAAGTCGAACAGCAGAACCAAGATGACAGCATAGTTCTGGATGCTTGTATACACTTTGAGCTCACTGGCTAGTTATCTGTTGTGATGTTAAAGTAGGCCGAGTGCTTAAATCACAGAGCGATTTGAAAGTGCAGTACGGTGTAAAGAAGATCTAACTATACCAATATCAGACAGACAGGTAGAGTTTTATTCTGACAATTAAGTAGTGCAAGAACATCCACAAATGCTGTTAAAAGTGGCATCATATCAGAATATTTTATGGTGTATCACTCTGCTCCATTGATTAAGTTTCAAGGCTTCGATTTTTTTTTTTTTTTTAATATATACATTATATTTTTGGCATTTCACAGAAAATCACTGTTTCTACTCATTTTCTATTGTTATGCATACAGTATATTTTTGTGCAGTGACCTAAACAATATAACAAAGCATTAGTAGAGTTAAAAAAAAAAAAAAAAAAAACTTTCAGTGAACAGATGGCTATTCCTTCTCAAAACCTGCCTCGAGTTAAAACGAAGTGCTAGATTCTTAATGAACGTCAAAAGAAAACAAAAATAAGGCAGCATTTGGCATTTCAGTACGGCATATATGCTGTAGAACGCGGTTTATATCCCTTTGTAACACCTGAAAGCTGTAGCGATATGCGTGCTTGAACAGAAGCAGATGTGACACCCAGACACTGGGGGAGGGAAGTCAAGTACCAGCATGTCGCAGGCATCTTCTTAACGTGGTGTCGAGAACGCACATGTGGGAAGGCAGAAGCATGAGATCAAAGAGCTGGGATGGCTGATCCTGATACTGACTGGATACTGAGTGATACTGTCTTCACCTAACACTGTGACCCATACAAGAATCGGTTAGCTTATGTGGCTGAGCATTAAGGGTAATTTCAAGACATCCCCAAAGAACAGAAAGAAGAGGAAGAAACAAGCAAACTAACAGATGAAAAATAAAAACCCATTCACTTGCTGGCTAAGAACACTTTTGAACATTCAGAGGCTACAATCAGTTCCCAGTAATGTGCACGTGACAAAGGCTGAAATCTGCTCATTTGGTTTGTAGTTTCAAAAACGAGTCAGAGCCCTCAGTACTTATCAGGGAACATTTGTAGAGTCTTAATCCAAAACTACACACACACACACACACACACACACACACACCCCATCTGGAAAAAATGGCACAAATCAAACATAGCAGAAAGCCATACCAAAAGAAACATATCAGTGGTTTTGCACATTTTAATCATGAACTAGACTTTTTGTTCACTTTGCAGGATTTCTAACATTTTTCCAAAGCACATTTGAAGATTTCTTCCTTCCAGATAGCCAAAGTTTTGGAATCATTTCAGTCGAGCCTCAACTTGCAGAGACTTGAAACTTTAACTCTATTGGAGGAAATGTTTTGTTGCCTTTGTTATTTGTTAGTGATGTGTTTCCATTGTGTAATGCAGCAGTGGTTGGTGGGGCTTCATTTTGACTCTATACACACACAGTGCTCAAAAAGCCAAATCCAACATAAACTTTCACAATTTTCAAACATGAACTCCAGACAATGCCAGGGAAATTAGGTTAGGGGATTGTCCGATGTTGCCCTATTTCATACTCAGCAGGAGATGCATTTTCACTACTGGAAATACCCAGTTTAGTTTAGACAAGGGTGCTACATTTCCATCCTCACCTCCCTCAAATGTCAGGATTTGCAGTCTTTTTATGCCATATATAGTAAACTGAATATATTTTGGTTTTTGAACTGGCAATTGAAGACAACAGGGAGTTTGAAAACATCCCTTTGCACGCTATAAAAGGTGACATTTATCCCCATTTTCTTTTAATCAGAAACTATCATCTATGTTGCTGAAATGTAACAAGACAACAAAATGCTCACCCTGTCTTTAGAGGCTTCATGCCACACCAAAAAATAACCAATGGCTGCTTTGAAAAAGGGAAATCAATCTAACACCTGACTGTATGCTGTAAAAAAGGCCAACATTGATATAACAATTACAGTTAATAGACTAAAATATGCAAAACCACTGGTGTGGCTCTTCAGGTTGTAAGCTCTGCTCTAGCTACAAAGCTGCAACACTTTTGGAGAAGTGATGGTGTTGCTTTGTCTTGAGTGAGGATTTAGTCAGATAAACATCATTATGGATTGAAACCCTACAATTTTCTCTCCTTTGTGATAAGGTGATAGAAGTGATAAGTGAGGTGAGAAGGAGAATTCATTGTTTCTACAATCAGGATCCCAAAATGGAAGCATCTGGGTTTTGAACCCACCAACTGGCTTTGTGAACCTGAAAACAACCTGAGGACGCGCGCTACATTCATAAAACCACTCAGACCAAACCTTTCAACGAGGACGTGTTTCAGTACAGTAAAGCATGCCAGCTGGAAAACGTCACCTCAACTTCTCTCAGTGCCTAAATATTCGTATCAAAAAGGACAGCATAGCAGTGAAAAGACTAAAGAGCAGTTGTGGAGGTTAGAGTGAACAGATGCGAAGTGAACTGCAAACCCTTCCCCCCCCACATCGTCACTTGAACTTGGAGCGCACTTGCAGGAGGGTGGGCTTCTGCTCCATGATGCGCACCAGCAGCGTGTCAATGTAGTCCTCCAGATCTCTGACCTGCGGCTTCAGCTTCTTCAGCTCCATCTCTCGCTTGGCCAGCAAAAGTTTCTGACGCTCAAACTCCGCCTTCTGCCTCTCGAGCTCGGCCTCGCGTTGCACCAGCAGCGCGACCAGTTCGCTGTGGGTCAGGTGGTAGTACGACCCCGCTCCTTCTGTCAGTGACTGAAGACAAACAGAGAAACAGATGGACAAGGAGAAAGGTGAATGGATGAACAGGTACACGCTCATATCTTTACATTGCATTTGTTATTGATGATGTTCTGAAGCTACCTTGCAGATAGAACCCAATGTGTTTCTACAGGTGGATAAGTCAAGTTTCTTGGAGATCTTAAAAGGAATCCCTCATGGTTCAATATTAGGCCCTTTTTTATTTTCTATTTTTATAAATAATATTGTGAAGGATATGTTTATAGCTAAAGTGCACCTTTAAGCAGATGACACAATACCCTACTCAGCTGGCTCTTCTAAGTTAGGCCATTGTAGCTCCAGACTGCCTCTGAACAGCTGCAGGCATCATTCCATGGTTTAAAGTTGCTCTTAATGCTAAGAAAAACAAATTTATGTTGTTTTCCAGAAATCACTCCCAGATCTCGACAGTGGCACAGTGGTGCGATGGCTAGCACTGTCACCTCACAGCAAGAAGGCCCAACCAGCTAGTTGAGGCCCTTCTATGTTGAGGTTGCACTTTCTCGCTGCCTGAGTGGGTTCTCTCTGGGTGGTCGGGCTTCCTTCCACAGTCAAAAGATATGCAGGTTAGGCTAACTGGTGATTCTAAATTGCCTGTAGGTGTGAATGTGAGCATGAATGGTTGTCTGTCTCTATGTGTTGGCCCTGCGATAGACTGGTGACCTGTCCAGGGTGTACCCCACCTCTTGCCCTATGACATATATATGATCTGGTTTCTAGGCCTTTATTAAGCATAAGGAGACAACAGCACTGGTGTAACACTTCCATCCTCTTTAGGATACCCAGGATTTTTTCTGAACTTGATAGAAGAGCATTCTCTTATTTTACACATTGGTCATGGAATAACCTTCAGAAAAAACTAAAGATGGATGTTCTAATAAAGACATGTGTAACTGAAGAGTGCAATTGCTCTTCCGAAGCTGGACTATTTGAATTATGTTGCTTATTTGTTTTAATTTGTTGTATGTCTGTTCATGTTATATTCAAGTTTATAATTTTTGTAACCTTGTAACAGTGTGCCTTCTTGGCCAGTTCTCCCTTGGCGTCCCTTGAGATTAAAGTCTCAAGGGACGTCAAGATTCAATAAAAAATAAATATAAAAATAGTTTCGGAAAGTAAAGGACTGGATAGAGACTGAATGAATATTCCGTAGGTTCACAAATAATGATTATTTTCATCAGCAGTTCAATTTTCATAGCCGTTTTGTCAACAACAGTAACAACAAAAATCATATTTCTTTTTCATTATCTGCAGCATTCAACTGTCTGAAATCAAATATACCTAAAAATGTTATTGCTGCACCTTCTTTTTTTTTTCTTTAATTTTAGCTATATGAATGAAGCTGATTACTGTGTACTTTCCTAAAATCAACAAGCAAGTATTGGGCAATAGACAACACAGACCTATATAATTAATAAAAGTGAATATTTATGTGTGCAATATCATTTAAATCTAAACACAAGCCATGATTATTAAATCCATGTAATGAACACACTGTTACCTGTGTATTACAACATTAGTCACACTATTATTATTATTAATATTATCACTATTATTACATACATACCTTCTTCCTCTCTGTCTCCTGCTCTGTGAGCTGGCTGCTCCTTCCTGGGTGGATGGTGGACTTTAGCTTCTCCAGGCCTGTGGCCAGCACTGACCGCTTCTCCTCAGCCAGCATGGCAGCGGGCAGGGGCTTCACTGGGTGGGGGCTAAATGGGACAAGAGATACACACAGTATGCACAGTCACACGCTTGATACAACACCTCTCTCCAACTCCTATGTTTTATATGAAGTTCTTTCAAGTGATCTCAGGGGAAAAATCTGGTTGCCATACTGGAGGTCCACAGTTCTTGTACACCTGCGACTAAAAAAAACATCCAACTGAGTTTCTACAATGTGCATCTTGGCTTTTTCTGTGTATGAAATAATGATATAAAATCCAACTGACTAAGAGGAATTTAGCTTACTGAATCGACATCTATTTTTTTCCCCTCCATCTTCATTTGACAAGTGCAATGAGAGTTTGGGGCAGTGAGTTAAATCTATTGGTCAGTTTTCAGTATAAATAAAACCGAACATTAATAATAACCCAGGATTCTACAATCTTAATGAAATACTGGATTCTACCACTTCAGCCCCAAATGCCTTTTAAATAAAACAATGTGAGAAACCAAATCGGTCCGTAAAATGAACGAGTCATATCTGCCACGCTGGAGCCGTGACGAGCTGCAAGCTGACAATACTGCATTTTACCGGGGCCACAAGTTAAAGTGACCCTTTATTCTTAAAATAACAAACAATGCAACCTTACTTTGTAAAGAACAGAGACAGACAATAAGTTTTTGCTTTGTTTTCACACAGTTATCTTCGCTATGCTAATTTGCATGGAAGCTAACAAATAACCACAAACCAGCTCTCTTTTCAGGTCAGCTTAAAATGATAAAAAGTTTACAACAACACAGGAAAGAGAATTTCCTATGTAAGTGACCTACATTCACATAGGAAATCTGAGAAGACTTACTGCAGTGACTTCCATTTACACTCCCAATCAGTGACAAGTCTTTCTTTAGCCCAGGTATTGCAGATTAAGCCGTTATTTGAGCACAACAGATTGCCCTGTGGACCTCCAGGATGACACCAGATGTTTAAGGACTCCTTGCTTTAGTGATTAAGATCAGAGGAGGTTAGACAGGTGTAAGATGCCTCATTAAAAGAAACAATGGTGAAAATTCAAAAGATCTTAAAACTAAGAGACTTAATTACATGCGTTGGTGCAATCAAACACAGAGAATTGTGTTAAATGTGTTATTACCCGGAGGTGAAAAGGAAATGCTACCAGTGACAAAACAACACCTATTGCGTCTCATAAAAAGAAGCCTGTTTTCTGGTTGAGATTTTGGCAAATGAGTATGCCTGTGTGAGAACACTAGCTGGCCCTGTGGGGAGAGGGGAGGTGTGTGTGTGTGTGTATGTGTGTGTGCTGGAAGGGAAGAAGTGTGTGCGGTAGGAATCGGGGCAAAATAATAACTGCTAATTGGCCTGAGGCTTTGTTTCCCCTCCCATTACCACAGCCAGGACACACGAAAGACACCTGCAGAAGAGTCCTGTTAGCACCAGTATGCTTGTGTGTGTTTTAACAAAGTGACGAAAAAGGGAAGGTCACACCACAACGATGAGACCCCCTGAGAGCTGGCAAAGAAGAAAAGCAGGCGGAAGCAGAGCACCAGAAGAAGACTGGAAGAGATGACAGGATGGAAATTTCTGCAAGTAGAAAAAAGTGCTTCCTCTCCGCCTCTTCACCAAGCACTGAGCATGTGCGACCTCACCTGTTCTGCTGATTGGCTGCCTGCTGCTGCTGCTGCTCTGTCTCCTGTTGCACTGGCATTGGCACTGGCTTTGGCGCGGTGACTTGCGCTGCACTGGGTGGCAACCTCGCTGAAGCGTTGGCAAAGGGGGAGAAGGTAGGGAGCGCTACAAGGGAGCAACTACTTTCAGGAGCAAGAGAAGGAGCAAAGGAGATCAGAGAGGGAAGGTCGGGGCCCAACTGAGACGAGGTGGACCCCTGTATTGCACAAGGATCACTACCAAAAGAGGGTAGGAGGAGTTTATCGAAGGCAGATGCCAGTGTGCCCTCAGACTGGGAGCGGTGCAGCACAGCATTCTGTGCAGGAGAGCATATTGAGGACGCCTCACCTAAGACAACAAGCTGATTCTCCGCACCTCCTTCACCGATCTTCAGGTTACAGCTCATGTAAGAGTCTTTCTGTGCTGCAGGAAGTGCTTGTATGTCATCTCCTATTGTGAAGCTTGGCTCAAGAGTTGCTGTCTTGTCCTGAGCCCCATGAAGGGATTCTTCAGATCTGTCAGTTTGGTTGATTTCTCCATTAAATGACTTGGATGTATTTGTGGATTCCATTAGGCCCAAAGCAGCATCAGTAGTTGTTTTAATCTCCTTCAACTGCACTGTCTCATTTGGCTCAGAGATGCTGGAACATTTGGAAAATGAGTGAGACGCGCAGGTTTGGTAATCCTGTGAGTCAGTGCTGACATTCAGGCTTTGCAGAAAGCTGCTGGAGCTCTGATCTGAAACCTGTCTGTGCAACTGAGCATCATCAAAGTCTTGGTTAGGACTGTTAGTGATGTGACTGATGTTGAGGAAATCGCTAAGACTGCTAAATGGCACGTGAGAATGGGTGCTAGAATCCTGCACTCCTAAACTAGCACTCTCAAAGGGTTCATCTAACCAAGCCTGCTTGACATCAGGAGAAGAGGTTGTGATGTATAATGACTGTAGTGTTAAGGACTGTTCTTTAGTTGGAGTTGCAGGATTCCTCACATCTGTGCTATCATCTTCAGAGCCATCATTTAAATCTTTAGAAAAATCTCCTATAGAATCCTTTAATCCACCTACGTTTTTTTCTTGACCTTCACTGTCAGACTGTGAAGAGATGATGGACTTTGGTTGTGGTTCAGAGAGTTCTGGCAACAGATCAGGGTACACAACATTAGAAATGTTAAGTGCTTGAGCATCTGCGCCATCACTTCCTGTCTCCTTTGTGATCAATGGCTGCCGATGCACAAGTACTGTGGACTGTGGTGCCAAAGACCCCTCTGAACCACTCAGGTATACCTTTTCCCTATCACCATCCCCATGCTCAATAACAGTTTGCTGCACAACATCAACTAAAGATCGATCATTTGACCTGTCAGCATTGTCATCCTCAGATTCTGAGGGCATTTTATTTTTTACCTCAGTTGAGTCAGAAGTTTTTACAAAGCCAAAGATGTTGCTTTCAGCTTCTTCAAAGGAGGATGCGGAGAATTTATCAGAATAAGAGGAGACACACGAGAGGAAATCCTCTTCTGCTGAACTGCCGAGACCTGAAGAACTAGGATCTGGAGAGTTGCTATTGACTTGTACAGATGGGGTGTGACAAGGAGCTCGATCTATGTTAGTGTCAGGTAAATCATTAGTAGTGCTGGTGTCTTGATTCGTTTCAGAGCAAGTATCCAGTTTTGGAGAGTTAGCAGAAGTATTTAAAGTTACGTCGTCAAACTCAAAGCTTCTGTGTTCTGGGATTGTTTCGAGGAATTGTGGAAAAGTGTTCAGGTGATGTATGTTAGTGTTGGTCACTTGGCTGGCAAGTTGATGATGTAGTGCATCATGTAGGGTGTTTTGATCAGCAGCCATTACAGCTTTATTATTGCAGTGTTCCAGTAGATGGTCACTGTGTGGCTTTTGCTGTGTTTTGCAATCTGTGCTGAGATCCTCAGGAGACTGCAGCCTGCCAGCTGCAAAGGCTTCAAAGGATTCGTCCCACTCTGAATCCAGTTCCAGCTTGCTAACAGACATAAAAGGGTTGGATGACTTCTTGAGTAATGGTTTCTTCCCTTCCATGGGAGTTGGAGGAAGGGGTACTACCCCAACTTTGGCCACCTCTTTGCTGTTTGCATCAGCACCAATGATGGAGTCCTCTGCAGCTGAGTTGTCGTGGGTCAGGACAGAATTAGAGATACTCGGCTGCGGAAAGAGTTGAGCTATAGGGGGCCGGGAACTGGAAAGATAAGGCAGAGGAGGCAGCGAAGGTTTAAGTTGCTGCGCGGTTAGCATGTCTTCATAGAAAGGATTGTGCTGGATTAGAGCGAAGAAAGGGTTGCAGGGGGATATAGGGGGTGGTGAGGTCTGTGAGTGGCAGAAAGGGTTAGTGTGGTGCAGTGTTGAAACAACAGAGGTAGGATCTACAGGCGGAACCAAAGGGTGACGACTAGGTGGAAAAGGTGGTGGGTGGGGGTCAGTGCTGGGCTCTAATTTAGGTGAGACCACCAGGCTGTGAAAGGAAGGCACACAATCCTCTTGATTAGTTAGGATTGTCCACTCAGCATATCTAGAGCCTGAAGAAAGCTTTTCTGTCTCAAATCACATCTTAAAGGCTACATTTTTACATTTAGTTCCCATGTAAAAGCTCTTTTTGCACAGTTTAATTTCAAAGACGTAGTCCCTTTTATTCCTTAAAACCACTATTAATTAATTTTATAAATAGTAGCTGAAGAATGTGCAGACACAAAATTTATTGCCAGCAACACACTTCAAAAAGTTGGGGCAAAGGAAATAAAACATTGTTATGTAATCCCAAAAAGTACCTGATGGGAGAAAACACAACCAAGGCTGATATGCAACATGGCTGACTTTAAATATAGTCTTATAGTCTATAGAAGTGACGATGGCCTTACCACGCTGAAAGACTGTGTTGCAAATACGTAATTAACATATCATAATGAACATACCGTTGCAGAGAGCTTGGTAATCTCAACCTCTACAGCACATATCAGCATTAAAAGATTCAGAGAATTTTAGTAAGAGAGTCCAGCTGTTGTTATTATTTACATTTTAAACATTTTTTGGAACAAAGTTTTATACTATAAAAATTAGCACAGATTTTAAGGCACCATGTTTAGTATGTAAGATTTTTAGACATTGGTACGTTTTAGTGGAAGCAACAGCACAGAGCAAATTTATGTAAATCAGCCATATACATCAGCCATACATGTTTACGTGCCTTCCGAAACATTAATGTCCATCTCTACAGTGTTTTCACTGGTCCTTAATGTAACACTTTGCAAGAAAAGTTGATGCAGCTGGGTGTAGTGATTACTTAGTGCTGCCTTTGCCAATTTGGCACCTTTCTCAACACAAGTATCTAAAAGCATGTGGGTGCGTAGGTTGTGAAAATGTATAGTTTCAGAGCTGGCAGAAAGGCATTGTGTGTACTATGGTCTAGAATAGCTGACCCTTACTTCTACGAGCAGGTGCTTATCAGGCCAATATTTTGTTTACACTCAGTGTATGAAAATATTGTGACACTGACTTTTTTTTTTTCTTCCTTGCATTGGTTAAGTAAATTGATTAAAAAATAAAAATTGCAATTTGCAGCTAAAGGCTTTTTGGAGACCTAAATTAAAGATTAATAATATATTAGCCTGCAATACACAGTGCAGGAGCAATTTACTACAGAGAGCAGTACAGAAGAAAGTACAGTAAAGCAAGTGACACCCCCAAAATAAATTACCCACTCAAGTACGTGCTCGTGTTAGAAGTGGATATAAAATAAAGATCGGGTTTCTTCCCCCCACACAAAGCCCACACCTATACCCTTACACACACTCACAACTTGTAATAGAACAATGATTTTTCCAGCTCACATCATCATCTTTCCAATGAAATGAACATTATTACTGAACCGTATTACAGCGTGCACAAAGCTTCAAGTTGACAGAGCTAATTTCACAAGAGCAGCTCTCCTCCTCCATCTGCATTGCAGATACCTGCTGTAACCAGAGACTGAAACCAGGAGGGATATGTGCAAAGCTGGAAGCAACTTTTAGCTGCGATGCTGGTACACAGGAAGTAAACATCTACACCATCATTTAACCCTCCCGTGAATGGGTATGATTTAAGCCTTTACTGCAACGTGAGCGTCATCAGTTTAAGCAAATGCTGGTACACAATGGAGATCATGTAATGTCATGCCAAATGAGGAGCTCCACAGCACATAGAGTGCTAATCTAGAGCCAGGAGGCGATCTGTTTAACTGCTAGCCTCCGTTTGTTCAAAAGTTCAAAAGGGGTTTAGATGCTTTAACTATTTCTCTGGGAGCAACCACCAAGTGTAGTGGCTTGGTTGCCATGTTCGGAAGCACTTTCATGCCTGTGCTGAATACCTGTGCTCACTGGGTGTATCTGGCAACCTGCACTAGAGATGTAGCTAGAGATGCTAGAGAGAAGTACAGGGCAGATGGATGAACTGTCATCCATCAATAAAATAGACCAAAAAAAACCATAACTCCCTGTTTCTGTTTGTGCACAGATTAATAAAAAAGAACACAATAAAAGCTAATGACTGAGATTTAGAGCACTATAGTAGACTGAATCTCAAGTGTAAAATATTTTAATTTTACACAGGTTTTTGTTTTAAATGCACTGTATAAGGATTTTACCTAGTAATACTATACCTCTCTTTTAGTTAGTTCATTTATACAGTTTTCTCCAGCGGGTAAAATTCAAATCCGTTTCTATTAAACTGTGAACCAAAAACACATTTGCACTCTGCTCTGCTGCCAAAATATCAGCTTACACATCAAAAACATTCCCTAACCCTTATGACTGCCAAAATAAGATAAAGGTATACGGGTCACATGCAATTACACAGCTCACTCTGTGAGTGATGGTACTGGAAGTCTAAACGTGCAGGTACAAACTCTCAATGGACACTTTTTGGTTGCTTTTGACCTTTTTCATTCAAATTATATTTGTACCAAAGTTTAATATATCATCTGTTTGATGTGTGCAATTAGTCTTCTCTGTGATCACAGTTTGTATCTCACCTGGGTTTGCTGTGCGAGTCCTTTGATCCAAACCACCCCCTTTGTTTCTCCTCAGTTGCAGCAGGAGCCCGCTCACACCCATCCTTGGACTGACTCTGTCCTTTCCCCGCAGACTCACTCCTCCCGTGAGAGAAAAAGTTCCTCCTCTGCTTTTTCCCCTGGATCTCCCCCTCCACCGTGGAAGCAGAGGACCACGACACAGCTTCTGTCGGAGCAGACTGTCCCAACCGCTCCTCTTTTTCCCCCAGCATTGGGCCACTTTTCTCCAGAGCCGCTGCTATGGCAGCTTTTTCCTCCTCATCGGGCTTGTCAAAAGACCAGCGGCGCCCATCTCCCACGCCACCTCTAGGGAGGTCTGTGGAGGCCCGCTGACTGAGGTTCTGCAGAGACACGGAGAGAGGCAAAGACTTCTGCAACAGTCCCAGGCCTAAAGAACCTGCAGCTTTTCCTGAGCCTGGGGCCTGGGGCTGGACATTGTAAGAATGGCTTCCGTTGACACAAACAGTGGGCTGAGGCACTGCAATGGTGATCTCACCGGCTTCATCACCAAACTCACACTTGAGAGACGAAGACTTGGGCGACGTGTTTGCTGTGTGCTCTGCAAATCAAGAGGAAGAAGTGAAAGGAAATTGAGGAGAGGAAAACACATGACTTTACTCAATTAAACTTCCATCAGCTTAATCAGGTGATAAAACCTTGTAAGCATTTTACTGACAATGTCTTTCACAACAGAACTGATTAGTGTTTCTGGAGGACATAGGTGCAAGAATGAATGGAAATGGATCAATTTACCTGTGATTGCTGAATCTTTTCTAGGATAATGAGAAATCTGTGCTTCGTAGTGCAGCTGCTTCTTAATCCTGCTCTCCCTGAAGGTCATTTAAACAGTATAGATGGCACTTTAGGGAGTGTATGCCTCCATAAAATCTATACGACTGTCAAGACATGGCACTTCCCCATGTATAATTTTCACTTAAGGTTTATTATATGGAGGCTCATTATAAGCTTTTTTAAAGTTGTTTTTTTTTTTAAGTGACTTTACTTTAAAAATGGATAATTGACATTACTTTGATGATTGCAGCATGATTTCTCTGTTACAGGTGGACAAGATGGACAAACGTATATTAGAAGAATAATGTGGTATTTTGTCTACATCAAGTTGTCCCAATATTTGTGGAATATCCAAAATCAAATTAAATTAATTAAAACACAATAGCTATCAAATCCTTGTCCAGCCATTATTATATATTGCTTAATAAGCCCAACTGTGGAAACAGTTTTTTTGCTTATAACTTATAGTGACTATAATCATTTGTTCTGAATAGCTGTTGTAAAATCTGCAGGGTTGTCCCACAGTAGACACCTGTGTGTGTCCGCTATGAATGATGAATGACTGTGAAGCTGAAATAAACTGACTGCATGTGCACTGAGTATAACAGGGAAATATTCTTCAGTAAGTGGCAACAAGCCTGGGAATTCCTGCTCACCTGGACTGTTATCTGCTGTCAGGTTGCTGCTGTTACTGGGTGAGTTGGAAAGATCAGAGACCACCACACTGATACCGGCAGTGGGACTGAGGCTCCCACCCCGCGACGATGACTCGCTACTCTCCGAGCCCAGAGAAGTGCTAGACCGAGTGTCAGACGATTTTCGCAACTTTCCCCTTAAGAAGAAGGTCCTCATCTTGCTCCTTCTTAACTCACCCCCTTCATCGTCCTCGTAATCCTCCTCTCCACCTCCGTCACTAGGCAGTCTTTGGCGCATCCGGTACAGAGAACCGTAGCCACTTGGCAGGATGGCCGAAGAGGAGTCCTCGTCGCTGGATCTCCTCTTTCCCCTCATGCGCTCCTTCAACTTGCTGAACGTGGAAGCACCCTTATCTTTGATGACAAGGTCATACATGCTGGCGGTCAGGTTGTCCCGGGTGAACTGGATGGTGAGTTGAATGTCTCCCCGTTCCTTCTCCTTCTTCCCCGTCTTAGAGTTGAGCCTGTACCACCTGCAACAGAGATGAGCCCACTCGCATGATTAACACACACACTGTGTTTATCATTGTGTAGTGAAAAGAAGCTGTACAACTGCATATTCCACCTTCTCTAATGCACCGCTTTTCTCTGGTCTACATCATCTTAAAGTCTGTGTGTTCTGACTGTTAGTGAAACAATTACAGTAACAGACAAGTTACTGGTGGCCTGGGGCTGGACAAATAATTATTTTTTGTAGCAGCCCTAGTATCATGTTATTTGATATCTAAACTGGGTTTCTGTACTTGCCCTGAAAAGGGTTGCTGAGTGCGAGGTGCTATTTTGTGCACCTGTGGGTCCAAATGCTATTTTCACCTCACATTTTTCTCGTGAAACTGACAGCTGACTGAATCATCAGATCAAAAAAAGAATTAACAACTGTCTGAGAAAATACATCATATTAAAAAAGGTACAGGCCAGTATAAACTAAAACTTTAAACTAAACTTTAAAGGCAAAAGTTAACTTAACCTTCTGAATTTCTGTCAAGAAACATCCAAACACAGAGCTAAAATGTTCTGTTATATGGTGTTGATAAAAAAAAAAATGTAAAAAAAATTCTGTTCACTTTTAGTTTTTCAGTGTAAAACTGGCTAAGAAATATAAGACAGGAAATGATAAATGTACTTTTTTTTTCAGTTTCATACTACAGTAACTGTAAGTTGAACGGCTTTTGGGACAAACCACATCATCAATTAGTTCAGCACTAAGTGCAGCCATGAAGCAACGTGAATGACTGCATTGTTATCATGAATGGGGCTAATCTGTCCTCGCACAGGGTAACAGGGTGTGTGAGTGTCTGTGACCTACTAATACCACACAGCTGTTTGTCCTGACATACCACAATACCCCGGGGAGGCCCCTTGTTTCTGCCATTAGACCCTGTAAGCAAGAACAATGAAGTAAAGCGATGCTCGCTTCTGATGTAACAGTCAGCGTCCCACAATAATATGAAGGACTAAAAACAAATCTGCAAGAAATGCAGTGCACCCGAGTGTGGAATGGTGCCAACAAGTTCACTATACCATGACTCTTAGGAAAGTCTCATCTGATCTGTAGTGACTGGTTTAAAAAAAAAAAAAAAAAAAAAAAAGAAAGAAAAAAGTACCACATTGC
>VUQI01002976.1:2402-12944 GCA_015106735.1 Paratilapia polleni | reverse complement strand
AAAAAAAGGTCCAGTGTTTTCAGACCTCAAATAATGCAAAAAAAACAAGTTCATATTCATTTTTAAACAACACATTACAAATGTTTTAACTTGGGAAGTGTTCAGAAATCAATATTTGGTGGAATAACCCTGATTTGCAATCACAGCTTTCATGCGTCTTGGCATGCTCTCCACCAGTCTTTCACATTGCTGTTGGGTGACTTTATGCCATTCCTGGCGCAAGAATTCAAGCAGCTCAGCTTTGTTTGATGGCTTGTGACCATCCATCTTCCTCTTGATCACATTCCAGAGGTTTTCAATGGGGTTCAGGTCTGGAGATTGGGCTGGCCATGACAAGGTCTTGATCTGGTGGTCCTTCATCCACAACTTGATCGACCTAGCTGTGTAGCATGGAGCATTGTCCTGCTGGAAAAACCAATCCTCAGAGTTGGGGAACATTGTCAGAGCAGAAGGCAGCAAGTTTTCTTCTAGGATAACCTTGTATGTGGCTCTGCCAATTATGTGACTAAGCTAGACCTGTTAAAAGGTTACTGGCAGGTCCCTCTGACACCACGGGCATTGGAGATATATAAAACTGTACAAAATGATAGGAAAAGAAAAGTGTGGAGAAGGAGAGAAACAGCTCATGATCTGAAGCGTACCACATCATCTGTCAAACATGATAGAGGCAATGCTATAGCATGAGCATATGTATGTATATATGGCTGCCAATGGAACTGTGTCACTAGTGTTTATTGATGATGTGACTGCTGATAGAAGTGGCAGGATGAATTGTGAAGTGTACTCTAAGTCAGTCACCTGATCTCAACCAAAAACAGAGCATGCTTTTCAGTTCCTAAAGACAAAACTGAGAGTAGAGAGACCCACAAACAAGCAGCAACTGAAGGCAGCTGCAGTAAAGGCCTAGCAGAACATCTCAAGGGAGGAAACGTAGCATTTGGTGATGTCCATGGGTTTTAGACTTCAAGCAGTCATTGACTGCAAAGAATCAGGTTTGGTGACAGCGTTGACTTTTCTATGGTCATTGCAAAACCGAGATGTATTATCTGACTTTGGTACTAACACACATGGTGAACTCCATGCACTGGTGCTAGGAATAGCCAAACCATGTTTGATGAGGTAGTCTACTTCTTTCTGCATAATCGCCCTTTTGGTTGGGTTAACGTGATATGCGTGCTGCTTGATTGGTTTGTGGCCCTCCACATTGATAGGATGACACAGGACCGAGGTCTAATGAGGATGATCAGAGAAAATAATTTATCTTGGTTTCATCTGTCCAAAGAATTTTTTCCAGAACTGTGCAGGCTCTTTTAGACATTTTCTGGCTAAGTCTAATCTGGCCTTCTTGTTCTTGAGTGTAACCAGTGGTTTGCACCTTGTTGTAAACCTTCTGTATTTAGATTCATGAAGGTGTCTCTTGATGGTAGACTTTGACAACGATATGCCTACCTCCTCAAGAGTGTTCTTGACTTGGCTAGATGTTTGATGAAGGGGTTTTTCTCAACCAAGGAAAGAATTCTGTGATCATCCACTTTAGTTGTCTTGTGTGGTCTTCCAGGTCTTTTGGTGTTGCTGGCCAGTGCATTCCTTCTTTTTAAGAATGTACCAGACTTGATTTGGCTGCTCCTGAAATTTTTGCTGTCTCTCTGATAGGTTTATTTTAGTTTTTCAGTCTAATGATGGCCTCCATCATTTGCATCAACATCTTTTTGGACCTCATATTGAGAGTTCCAGTGAAAAGCTACCAAATACATGTTCAACACTTGGAATCAGCTCTAGATATTTTTATCTGCTTAATTTGTCATAAAATAACAGAGGAACAGGCCTCACTTGGCTGTGAAACTGCTTGTCAGTCAACTGTCCAATTAATTTTGACATTTTTTGTGTCATTAATTGTGTCAATGTCCCAAAGTTTATGGACTTAACTGTAGTTAATGTAAGGATGGATATTTGTCACTTTTCCTTTATGGGGGTTTTTACCAGGCACTGAAGGTGTAACAAGAGGCTCTACTGAGTTCCATCTAGGGATGTCACCAGTCCAACTTTTTCCATTTCTAATACAATGCAGATATTCTAGCTTCCAGTATCTGCTGATACCAAGTACTGTTCTGATACCGGTGTTAAATTAATAACCTGTATTCCTCACTGTGAGGAAGAGACTGGGAATAATTCTTTTACGTTTAAGGCAACATCAGGCTCAACTTAAACATTGCTTTCCAAACTTTGTAAAGTAAAATGTGACAAAAATCTAAAATGTATCCAAGAATATACATTTACTGAATTATTGATTAGTAAAGTAGCATACATAGAGCTGAAGGTTAAGTGAAGTAATATCATTCGAGCTGACGACATGTTATATTACTGTAAGTCCAATAAAAGCTTTCGAACAAGTGTTACACCAAACATAATGTAAGAGAGAGAGAAGCCAACAAGAAAAGCATTGTCATCTTTGTAACTTTTCAATCGTCAAGTCACTTGACCACAGTGTCGTTGCAGCTGTGAAATACGTCCACACTGCTGACCCTTTGCTGTTAGCTTTCTCTACACTATGTTAGCAACCTGTTACAACCTGCTGACACATGGTGTAGTAAACACTAGGCAACATAGAACTGAACTGAGTAGCAATCTAGTTTTATGAGTCAGAGTCAGACTGAGATCTGATCCAGATATCGGATCGATGCACTGTGGGAATTGTAAGATCCTGGGTTTTGGGGTCTTGACTCATTCTAGGGAGTCGAAGTCCAGACATTTCAGCCACTGTGGTTCTGATCAAATTACTATAAATAAATTATTATTTAAAACATGTATTAAAACATGAATTAGCAGGAGTACAATTTTTAATGTTGAACCAGTTTTTTTCAGGGTCACTTTTCAATACTATACTTATCAGCTGTTGACTCTCAAATGTCGGTATTGTGAGCTGAGGGTTTTTGAAAATAATCTAAGACACAGTTACTGAAAAAAATTAGGGCCTCAGTTTAGCTCACTGGGTCACCCATATGCTATAAGGCTAAAGCATAATTTATGGTTATAACTTCGCTCTTCTCCACGGCTGACCAACAACAGCACAAGCAGGAGTGGTTGTACCACATATGAACACTGCCTCCATCGACAACAGAGCTCTCTGCAGGTAGACGGGCCGACCCCGGACTGCCAGCGGACTGCAAACGTACTACCCCCCCTAACCATAATCCCTGCAGAGGCCTGGGTTTGAATCTGCCCTAAGGCTGTTTACTGTGTCTTCCCCCTGCTCTTTCTCCCAGCTTTCCAGTCTTCTCTCCACTGTCCTATCACAATAAAGGCTAAAAATTCAGTCCACTCTGTTAGTTATATATATGTCTTGCACAATTAAACTGCACATTTACTTGCCAATGAATCCGACTGCTTCCCAACTATTATCTGGGTAATGCCATCCTAAGCTTTTAGTTGAAAATGTCATCTTTTGTGGTTTTATTTTGAAAAGAACCCTTATGTGTCAGTTTTTATGTCAATCTGACACTGACTAACCAGTCATCTCCTTTCTGTCCCTCTCAGGCCTCCCACAGATGACTCAGGAATGCGTAACAATACTGCCGCCGCTGCTGCCCTCACCTCCACCCCTCCCAGCAGCCTCCCATCCCAGACAAACCCCTGCAGCCCACCGGACTCGGCCTCCTCCCTCACCCCCTGCTCCTCACTGCCCCCCTCTGTGTCACCCACCCTCACAGATGTCTTCGGCCTGCCCACCCCACCTTTGGGCAGTGGCGGTGGCTACAGCCTGAGCTCCTCATGTGGCGGCAGCGGGAGCTCGCGCTCCCCATCTCCGCTCACGCTGATGCAGGCGGTGGCAGCCTCAGGCAAGCCCTTCGCCTCCAAGCCCATGGAGCTGTGGAGCAAGCATGACGTGGCGGACTGGCTGGAGAGTCTCAACCTGGGGGAGCACAGGGATGCTTTCCTGGACAATGAGATTGAGGGTGCTCACCTGCCCTCGCTGCAGAAGGAGGACCTGATAGACCTGGGCGTGACAAGAGTGGGCCACCGCATGAACATCGAGAGGGCCCTCAAGCTGCTGCAGGACAGACAAGCCCCGAGGTGACGGGCTGGTGACACGTGGAGTCAGGGCCGAGGGGAGGGAGGTGTTACCAATCACTTTTACCAATCTCTTCATCAGACATAATCTCAAGACATGGAACTGGGTAGAAGTTTTGTCCAAGCTGATGCTGCCTCTTGCTGTGTTTGTCCCCTCCCATCCTCCCCTGTCGCCCTCATCTCAGTGCTCCAGTCTTGTTCGCCCTCTTCCTCCTTCCCACCGTCCTGAGCATCAGGGGATCGTGGGATGTTTGGGGGAACTGCAGGAGGAGAGAGAAGAGAATAGCTGCTATGTCACATCAAGGAGAGAGAAAGCAGAGGAGGCCAGTATGTAGGACTGTCCAGAAAACAACAAATTCTGGAATAGTTCGTCCTCGAACACTGGAAAAAACACTCGTCTGGAGGTTTATTTCACATAAAGACTCGTGCTCACCCGACTGCTTTGGAATACTAAAGACTTTTTCCATACACCCTGGTGTGGGTGCGTGAAAACCCAGCTGAGCTGGTCGTTGCTCCTTTTCTATCTTTGCTAGAGTTTGTTCAGAGAATATTTCTTCACTAGAGTCCTACCGGAGTTATATTTCTGGGTGCATCTAAGGTTGTAGAGAACAATTTGAGATAGACTCCATTTTTTTTTTTTGCTTTTCACCTGTTTGTGTCAAAATAACAGCATTAGCTGACATTTTTAAACTAATGCTAAACCATATCTCGTGTCCATGCAAACACACAGACGCACACACTTGACAAATGAAATTACACACAGTCTTCACATCCTGAGCACGTACACACATACTGTTACTGCGATGGCCTTCTTCCCCTGAGAGAGAGCAAAATGTGGAGAGAGGTGGTCACCAGAGGAGGAGCACCGCTGGAGCTGGGGCCCTGGAGCCCTTTGGCAGTCTGCGCCTGCTCGGTGTCCACCTCGTGACCTGAGAAAAACCGAGGCGAGGACACGATGGACATACAAATGTTGGAGTAGAAAAAAAATGATCTTGTTGAAATGGTTCTACCATCTTCTTTGAAAGGGCGTCCTTGTCCTCTCTCAGTTTTTCCTTTTCTAGTTCTGTGTGTGCATGTGTGTGTGTTAATAGTTCACCCAAAATATCATTAAGGCCCATTTAGCTATTTAAATGAATCTGCTATATAGGCCACATTAAGGAAACTAGAATTGTTACTTTTGTATTTTATCCATTTTGTCAAATCCTCTTCCACCTCACTAATAGCAGGTCAGCACCTGCACACAATATGGCCCCACAGTAACGCTAATGTATCAGACACCTTGTGTGTAAGTGGTAGAAGCTGAAGTTTTTTTTAGAGAGTATTACACTGTATGTTTACAGGAGTCGTGCATCATTTTGGGAAATCCACTTGCTCGCTTTATTGCTGTGAAATGAAAAGATCAATATCACTCTCTTACCGGTCTTTGAGATGGAGAGCTGGAGTGAAAACTTCATTCAGAATCGCAAAAAAATCCATCTCCATCCACCTGTTTTTATGCACATTTTCAAATGCAGTCGTTCGAGAGCAGTTGAGTTTATTTGAGTTAGAATATTTTTAAATCATAATCGTAATAACTTCCACAGCAGTTTGATGTGACAATGAGGAATAGTCAGCTGTGAATATCAAATAATATTTTTACTTGAAATGTCATTGCTAGACAGAGCACACTTGTGTGTTTCTGAATTTCTGAATTACCCCAGGAATCTTTTTTTTCTGTATTATGTTCTGTAAAACAAAAATGTTCTCACACCAGTTTGTATCAGACAAAATATGTGATGGGCCAGTGTCAGCCAATAAGATCGGCTAGCCGATATAATCAGTCTGACTCTACAGAATATCATGTGATTCCCTCCATGTGTCTAGATAAGGACAGTCTTTTAGAAACTGTGCTTCTCTTCTATAGCTGCATTTACAGCTCTAGAAAGTGTTGTAATTGATGCCAGTTTGTCGTAGAACAAACAGTAAAAAGTCAAACTCAGGTACACATTTCATGATTTTAAGAGAGAACTGAACAGTTAGAGACTGTGTTGACTTACAGAAGTAGATGAAACAGGGATGGTACATTAGGTTCTTTATGTAAAGCTACACTCAGTAGATGACTTGTTTAGCTTAGCATAAAGTCCAGCCATGGGCTGCAAGGACCTTTATTCTCGTCTCTAAATTAATGAGGTGTAGAGGTGGATATTTGTACCTAACTAAGGAGCTGAGCTAGACTAGCTGTTTGCCCCTCCTTCCAGTCTTTCAGGTAATCTAAAGTAAGCTAAGCTAATTGTCTCAAGGATTTTGTAACACACAGACATAAGAGTGGTATAGATTCTCTAACTCACTGACAAGAAAGCAGTGTGTGTATTTCCCAAAATACTGAGCTATTTAAGGTTGTCATTGGATAGTGTTCTGCTGCATTTGAATCCAGTGTCAAAACCTTTAGAAACCTTTTTTTTTTTTGTTTGTTTGTTTTTAGCTTTTACAAATATTAAAATACCAGAAAGTTTGAAGCAAACTAATGTTTTAGAACTAAAACTCCAAAATTGGTATTTCAAACGCTAAGATTTTACCAGAGAAGTAACACGTTTTTTATCAAGCAAAAAGATCACCTGAACATTTTGTACACTGTTCTTTGCTTATAAAAAAATAACAAAAAAAACATGGCCGTGTTAGCATTTGGTGAACTCAAGCTCAAATCCCACCTGATTCAAAATGGAACAAGCAGCATCCCAGATTGTGGCAGCTGTTTGAAGGTTCAATTCTATGATTTGGAACACAGAGTCCTGTATCAGACCGATACAGCCCTCAGTAGTGGGCTCTCTTTCCAAAAAAGACAGACGGTGATGCAAGCATCACTAAAAAAAACTGTCATCCACTGACTGTGGCAACCCTAAAACCAGACAGTTTGTCTTCAAAGATTAATAGGACCTTTTCTTATAAATGTACTTATCAACAAGTTGATTCTCTCTACAGCAACTGCAACCAGATGACATGAAATCATATTGAACCGTTTTACAGCTTTGGGTTTTACATCCAATTACGTGGTCACGTTGCCATCTCTTGCATTCCAACCACTGTGCAAGAAACAGAGAATAATGACCCGGCAAAGCCAGCATATGGTCATCAGCATGAGCCTCATGTGAGATAAGAAATGGATAGAAACTGCTGCAGATGTACTTGAGTTGTCTGTAACTCGATCCAAGTCCCATGTTGTTCCTGCAGTTTCAGCAGCAGAGGCAGGATTCAAACCGAGGATCCAATTTAAACCCAAATCAGCATGGAGATGTGTGTGTTTGCTAGCAATGATAACAGGCTGGTCAGAAGTAGAAGTGCAGTATGTGTTGAAATGTGTATATAAGAGTGTTTAACAGGAATAAAATGTCTATTTGATTATATGTATAGCTCTATTCAAATGTTTAGAAGAAAAAAAATAATTCTAAGAAGATAGATTTATTGTTGTCAGAGCTAACCTGATGACCAAAGCATTGGTCTCATTCGCCCCATCAACAGCCTTAACCAGCTCACCCCCTCCCAACCCCCTGCACCTCTGTCGGTCATAAAGCTCCATAGACATAAAGAGCTATCTCAGAGTCAATGCACCCACCCACACACATGCTGTGATATGTGCTCGACAGTAACCCCACATCTGGAAATATACATGATTTTAGTCCACCCTTATTTCCTTTCATGTCGCACTCCACAGCTTCATGTAGGTGCAGCTTTTTGAGGAGACAAATGAAACATACACAAGCTCTGTGTTCTGTGAACATTAGTCGTACGGAGGCTGGCACGGGACAATGCTGCTACAATGCTGTTCCTGTTTGAACTTCTTTAAAAAAATAAAAATTAAAAAAAAACGTACAGTGGCGTGCCGGGCAGGGTAGAAAAGCACAGTATTTTTAAAGATTTGTATAGAGTTCTATGAAATTTTATAGAGGTTATCTGAACAAAAACTGTTCAACACTGATGTGTGGATTGCCAAACACAGAAATACTATATACGTAGATAAAATGTGGATATTATTAGACTTATGGGTTATGTAAGAAGCAATATTTATTCTAAATGAATCTCCTTGGTTGTGTTTTATTTTCCCATTTTGAAGTTACATATCATGATGCGATCACTTGTCAGTGTTTTAATGAAGTGTTGCCTAAAGTAGATACACTCTTTGCTGCAGTAGTAATCATAAGATATTTTGGCCAATCACTACACCCAGGTATTTTACAAGCCTGACTCAACTTTTTCTCCATTTCTGAAATCCCTGAGTCTAGAGTGTGTTTATTAAAAGAGCAAAATGTACATTTTTAAAAATATATCTGCAGGCCATCTTGATAGGAAACTATATGAAACGTGTGTGTGTATATATATATATATATATACACACACACATATATGTATACATACAGAAATCCACCAAAAGATTAGCGGTGGCCGTTGGTTCCTTTCCATGGATCAGCAGGTCACTGAGCAGTTTTCTCTGTGGACATGTAGAGCTGAGTAGATGTAGTAATAATCTTTAAAGAGCATCACCGTAGCGTGGCGCTTCACCGGGCCATGTTTAGGACAAGCATGGCTCACTAACCCACTTCCACTCCCCTTCAAAACACTGCTCCCACCTCTATCATTGTCCAACATTTGGGTAACTGTTTCTTTTTTATTTTCTTTCTTGATCAATTAATTAATTTTTTTCCATCAATAGATTTTATTCCTTGATTAAGTCTTCATAGAGGCTAAGATGTTTTCGGTAATTTGTGCAAAGACTTGTGTTCATGTTTTCTATGTTGCTGTAATTTTGTGCTATTAAATCATCATAGAGTCAACTAATTACTGAAATGAAAAGAGAGAGAATTTTCCTGTAACTGCACTCTTCCTTCCCCCTGCCCCCTCAATTCCTCAAGACTTCTTGTATGGCAACCAAAATTCACTGTAAGAAATAAATATAATATTGCACTAGTGTTGTATACCTCTCAGTCCTTACAGTACAGGCCTGGGTGTGCGGGTGTGTCAGTCTGTGTACCAGCTGGAAAGCAGCCAGCCACACCTGAGCCACGCATCTGGAACAGGTGAAATCACAGTGAACAATTCCTTCTCATTACACAGCCAGTGAACACTTCATTTGTACTCATATAAATGAGCTTTGTTGTTTAACTACGTAAGTTCCACAGTTATGGTCTCTGTTTTTGGTATAATGGGATCCCCACAGAAAATCTGAAATAAATACAGTGTAGAAAACAGCACAGGCTGCGTGATTTGCAGCCCTGTGCTGTTTACTATGTAAAAAATTCCTACCTAAGTAACAGTAAGTGCTTACTAATTAACCTAAGTATCTATATAGTTAAAGTAAAATATAGTTGAAGTAACTAAAGTAAAAGTACTCATTATGAAGAATAAGATACATGATATAATTGGATCATAGATACAGGAGGAGGATGCCAGGAGATGATTTGAATTACTTATATCCTGCTGGGTAACTTTATAACAATAAAGCAAAAAGACTAATACTAAAATGCTACTAGTATTTAATTATATTGTATTTTAAAATTTCCAAAATATCAGTAACTAAAGCTTTAAAATATATTGATGCACCCCATGTCCCTGCCTCTGAATTAGTGTTTATTTAAATGGGAAAAAAATCCCTTTTTCTAATGTAGTATTTTCAATTGATAGCAAACTCATTTAACACTGTTAAACTGTCTTTTTAAATGTTATTAGTATACACATAATGTGTAATGCATATAACTACAGTTTAGTTTAAGGTTTATGTATCGGGACATAAAAAATAATCTGGTCCTTAGCAGGTCTTAAAATTAGGTAAATACAACCTCAGATGAACAACATGTGACATTTTAACACTATGTCATTATTTATTTAACAAAAATTAAGCCAAAATGCATAAACAGTGTGTGAAAAACTTACTGCTTTCATAGGAATTAAGAGAGTAAGTAGCAGCCAGGTGCTGCTAATCAAATGCACTGGATTAACTGATCATCAGCAAGTGTGAGCACCTCTATAAAAGAAGAAGGTTTGGCAGTTTGCTGGTCTGGAGCATTCAGGTGTGTGTTAACACAATGTGAAGGAGGAAAGACACCAGCAATGATCTTAGAGAAGCAACTGTTGGTGTTCATCAGTCTGGGGAGGGTTATAAGGCCATTTCCAAATAAACAATGTCCATCACTCTATGTGGAAAACATTCAAGACAGCTG
This sequence comes from Paratilapia polleni, assembly GCA_015106735.1. Classification (NCBI taxonomy): domain Eukaryota; kingdom Metazoa; phylum Chordata; class Actinopteri; order Cichliformes; family Cichlidae; genus Paratilapia; species Paratilapia polleni. Next base: position 2,688 of record VUQI01002976.1, on the reverse strand, counting down.
CCAAGCTTCCCAGGAGAGCACGTCCCATCAAATTCACCTCAAGGTCAGACAAGGTCAGACAATGCAATTCTCAGAGAAATTACAAAAAAAAAAAAACCCAAGAGCTCCATCTCAGACTCTGCAGGCCTCCGTTAGCATGTCAAATGTGGAAGTTAATGACAGTACGATTAGAAAAAACTGAACAAGTATGGCTTGTTGGGGAGGATTGCCAAGAGAAAGCCTCTTCTCTTTAAAAAGAACATGGCAGCACACCTTAGGTTTGCAAAGTTGCAAATGGAAAAAAACC
>VUQI01002975.1:0-10360 GCA_015106735.1 Paratilapia polleni | reverse complement strand
GTAAAAATAAAATAAACAAATAAATAAAAAAAAAAAAAAAACAATTTTTAAAAAAAAAAAAAAAAAAAAAAAAAAAAAAATATATATATATATATATATACATATATATATATATATACACACACAGTATATATATACTGTATATACTGTATATATATATATATATGTCATGGATCGCACTGGTCTTGAATGCCATTAACAGTGCTTTGTGACAGTACAGCAGGTCAAAAGTCATGAGAATGTGTACCTGGAAAAGTGTAGTATGGTTGTAGTGCAGGTGTACATCTTTTATGCTTCAGCCAAGGTTTTGAAACAGGGACTTGCTATACAATATTTACATATGGAAGATGCATGTTGTAACTTGTAAACCAGACACCAGCAGTGGTGAGACTCAGAACAGGTCAAACCACCTTTGTTCACAATAAAATACAAAATCATGCATTTGATCCTGGAATGAAGGGAATATGTACAGCTTCTCCTAGATTACCCCAATAGTCTGACTGTAGCCACAGCTGTGTCATCAAAAGCAGATAAAAGAAAAGCTACGAACATCAACAGAATTAAAAACATCCACAAACACATGCGTGGTGTAAACTGTCCTCATAGCAGGATAGATGGAGAGAATTTTTTGGCGGAAGGATACACAAATACAGAACTATGTAAAAGTCTTGAGCTACCACTCATTTCTTTATAAAGAAGAACCCATTTTAAATCATATCATTAGACACTTTGTTACTAGCAGACTGTAGCAAAAACACATAATTTATTCAATTTCTTTGGTTGAATCTGCCAAAATTGGCAAAGATAACACAGTTTGACAGGCATAAAATAGTATTTTTCCACCAACAAGGTGATTCCCAAAGAGCTATTAGCTGAAAACTTGGCATATCTCGACATAGTGTGCCGTGAGTCCTTAAAAAATGTGAGGAAAGTGGACAAGTGGAGGACAAAAGAAGACGTGACATACCTTAAAAACTACAGCAGATGAGCAGTATCTGAAAGTTATGTCCTTAAGAAATAGAAAGAAAGAAAGACCTGCTCACAGGCCCTGACTTATTATTGAAGCAGTATGGTATTATCTTGTCAAACAATGGAACAAAAGGCAAACAACATCCAAAGAAGAGCTTTGGAATGTCCTTCAAGAAGCCTGGAGAATTATTCCTGAAGACTACTTAAAGAAATTTCAAGAAAGCTTCCCTAAGAGAGTTTAGACTATGTTCAAAAATAAAGGTGGTCATAGCAAATATTGACTTTCAAGCTGGTTAGAATTATACAAAGTCTGTTCTTGCTTTATATACTGTATATAATACAAAAATCAGACTATATTTATGTTTGCTTGTTTCAATAAATTCCTGCACCTGTTTCCCATTTTCCTAGCAAAATATAAAGAAATATGGGTGGCTCAAGATTTTTTCACAGTACTGTACAAAGAGACGGATAGTGAACTGTCTGCTCCACCCTGAGAGCACCAGAGCAGAGCAAAGTCAGCCGGACATGCACTGCCTCTGATAGCATTTCCTGCTTTGAGCTGTGGGAGCTGTAGTGGAGAGGGTGTTGCAGCGTAAGATATACTGACTAAAACACTTCTGGATGGGTTCGAGCAGGGGAAACGGTGGACAGGACTCTCAATTTCGGGAAGAGAAAGGAGCTGTAAGCTTCAATTGCCAAGAAACTAGATAGCCTTTCCCATGATTCATAGTATTATGTAATTCCCTTTCTTGCCTCTAAATCAAGTTTGTGTTATTTTATCTCCCCAGAGACTTGGGAACCACCCTCTCCCACCTGCAGGTGCTGTGGATGTCTCAGTGCTGCCTACAAGACCTAGATGGCATTTCGACTTTCTCTGCTATTACGGTAGACTTAATAGGTTATAGGTGGCTTTGTAGAGACTATTCAGCATCTCAATAGCTTCTTTGGAGGAAAAAACCTCTTAACCTATTTTTTAAAGCTCAAAAATGTATATATTGATCAAAAAAGAAATCATATCAATGGATTTTTGGATAAATTTCAAATAGGCTGTCACACCCTTAATATTAATTTCCATTTGTCGTGGTGCCCTATTGACCCATTTTCTCCCAAATCATTTCCATATTTTTGCAGCAAATACTGAATGTTCCTAAGTAATGAGATACATTTTTTAAGTAATTTACTTGTTCCACTGATCATAAGGTCCCAGTGTGTGCGACATGGGAAGATACCATATCTGTATGTCACTATGTCACCTGCGTCTAACGTGTTCTCTTTCTGTAATGCATTTTCTGTCTGATGGTTCTATTCATTAATCACAAATTTTCTGTCACTTAACACTGTATGTGATTCCTGTCCCTGTTCTCAGGAGCTCTACTTGTCCTATAACAATGTGTCAGACCTGAGTCAGGTCGGCATGCTAGAGAACCTGCAGCTGTTAGATCTGGAAGGGAATGACGTGGATGACCTAGTCCAGGTTCAGTATCTGGGTTTATGTAGCAAGCTGCAGAGACTTACCCTGGAGGGAAACCCTGTGTGTTTACGCCCAAACCCCTCTGCAACTCAGGTATGGGTGTGTGTTTTTTTTTTTTAAACAACTGACAAATATTGATATATATGTCACCATCTGAAAAAATGTTAGCTTTTCCCTCCAAACAAATTTACATACCCTTGTCAAATATGACGTGTTTGTCCTTTGTTGTTTATCTTTAGACATTTAGCGGAAGCTCTTATTCAGATTAACATACCCAGTACATCTTGAACCAACCGCTACAGAGTGGTGCAATGCTCAGAGTGGCAGTCTGGCAAAAGATAAAATGAAACTGAGAATGGTTGCAGCTAAATAGAAAGGAGCTGGGCAGAGTTCCTGAAAAGGAAATGCTGTATTCATTTGATGTTGTAAATGCCAACTTGCAAATGCAACTTGTGGTTCTGATCATTCAACAGTCTCTCCTGTGCTGGCTGGATGTCGGCCCTCAAGACACATAATCTCGAACATGCAATCAGTTTGTGCTGTGACATGAAAACATCTCTGTGATCGTGCCACACTGTATGTGCATCCTCAACTGAACAGATGAGACTCTGGGAGAGCAGGAGACATCAAAATATTCAAACATACCTGACACACTATCCTGTGGAAATATAACATGAACATTAATATTTTATTCTTCCATTACAGTGCTGTTTTGATTTCGATGACAAGTGTCCGGTGCTTTAAACAGCTTATCATGGGCCAGTTCAGTGAAACTGAGTGTAGCTGGGTACACGGTAGAAGCTGCAGTGATCTGCGAGTTTTTTGGGCCACTGTGAATGTGTTTATTTACACCCACCAGCAGAGCATTAATTAAGAAACTAGGGCAATGAGGAGAGATGCTGAGCTGAATATGCATTAGGCCTGTGCTTTGTAGCGACTGAGGGGTTCTTGGGTTCGCTCTCTTGCCAAATGATCACTGCTCTCGCTCTCTGTCTTTCCATACACTCTCTCACTTCCTCTTTCCTCGTATTTTCTTGTTTTCGTTTACCAGCCCCTCACACTCTCTTTTTCATTCTCTGCATCTGTATGGTTTGGTGAAACCGAGGAGTGCTGAGCTCTGATTTGATTGCTCAGTAGCTCAGTGATTCACTGGCCTCTCTCTCTGCTCTCTCTGTGATGATAAAAGTTTAGAACTTACAGTGCAAGACTTTACAAACACTAGTTATTATTAGCTGGCATCAGTTTATGCTGTCTTCCAACCCTATTTAAAAGTACCACATCTTATTAAAAATGTCACTGTGGTCAAACCTGAAAGCAAAAAGACATTATGAAGACCAGTTAATATGCAGCATTTTAATGTGATCTTGAGTCTTGTTGTGCACCTTGACTCTGTCTCCCTGTCTGTCTCTCATTTCGGTCCTTCTACCCAGATGGCAGGCTACAGTTACCGGGCAGCAGTGAGGGAGTTGGTCCCTCAGCTGCGTTACCTTGATGATGTAAAGGTGGAGGAGGACAGGCTTAGCTGCTGTAGCATCACGGGAGAAGACTGGGACATTCTCAGAAACTCCATTAGAGACTGTAACTCCTCTCACCCCGTTGGTGAAGATGGTGTGTGTGTATGCGTGTATATTGTTCTGAATCATTCGATATGGTCCAGATATTTCAGATGAACATTTAACAAACAACTCACTTTTGTCTTTGTAGAGGAGACAGTAGACAGTGCACGTCCTTACAGCCGACCCAGCTCAGCCAGATGCCCTTCTCCCAGCTTATCCGGTGTCTGGCCCTTGTCATCATCAGGCTCCAGACCACATTCTGGCTCCAGACTCATGTCAGCGACCAGGCCTGGAGTTCTCTCCCCTTCTGGATCCAGACCTGGTTCTGCAGACTCTGATCTGGGAGTAGTGGAAGCTGAAACCAGTGCCCTGACTCATGGTTAGGCACTGTTGTGGTTGATCTCATCATTTGAATTAGTCTTAGTGCCATTTTCATTTTATTTTGATTAGCATCACCCAGTGGAGTTGAACTGTTACAACAGTAACAGCAGTCTTTACTCAACAGTGCCACCAAGAGGACTTAATTGTGCCATGAAATAATGCTTTCATTCACTGATACCCCTTTCCTCTGCTGATTTTTGAAGGAGCAGGCAAGATTCTGTTCTGTGGAAACCCAGTCCAGGCTATTCGAGCAAAGCGAGAAAAGTTAAGGGTAAGTGGCAACAAAGTCCTGCAATGCAGTGAAAACTCTTTCTCACTCAATAAATTATGAGAAGAATCCATACACCATACACTGTGATCCATATACATGAGTTATTTCTGTCGTGCTGTTGCCCATAAAGCAGAGCCTTCACTGTCAACTGAGAGGAACAACAAGCTTTATGGGCTTTGACAGGCCATTATGAATGGCTGGCACCAGCAGCTCATCTCTTTAATGTCATGTCAGTATAAAAAGAATCAGCTAATTATTAGCAGGCAGACAGAAACCTGAGAGGACAAGCATAGTGAGGGGTGATGGAGATGTGCGAAGGGTAGTGTCAGAAGAAGTTGACAGACAGGGCTCTCACTGTCACCACCCTCCCATCTGTCATACTAGCATATATACACTCCACCACTGTCACTCCCTGTCTTATAGTTACCTTTCTGTCTCATTTGTTCTGCCCTTCCTGTGTTTGATCTTCCTCTCTGTCGGACCATCACAACAACTGTCTATCCATAATTGATGTGCTCCTAGGCCTCTATTCTTCTGTCTAGCTTCCTCTCCTACCACTGATGCTCATTGGCCCTCACTACTGTCTCACAGACAGCACCCACCAGGTCTTCTTTCACCCCCCGAGACTTTCCCATCCATGTACCAGAACATACGTATGACCTCGAGGAGCCTGATCTTACAGAACGTGCCAATGTCTTTGCAGAGCTGAAAGCTTGGAGGGAACAGCACAGCAGGTACTAAATGCTGAATTACCTCACACTTGTTTTGTTTTTTGTTCTTTGTTTTGTTTTTTGTTTTTTAATAAAAAAAGATGCAAAAGTTGAATAAAAGCTACATTTTAATCTCTATCTTGCCATTACAGACCACGCAGTAGATGGATTGCATACTTGTCTGTTTGTATACCAACAGAGAGCTGTGGAATATTTGCCAAATGCAAAGCCTCTTCACAGCCAGTTAGGATTTTAGAAGCTGTCAATCTGGCTGCCTCTAAAGACTTACAGGCACATAAAACTAAATATCTTCATTTGTTATTTCAGACATCTTGAGGCCATAGAGAAAGAAAGACTGCCACAGATCCTGGCTATTCAGCACTGTGATGAAGAAGAAGCTGATGGTGATGAGGAAGAAGAAGGCTTTGGTGCTTTGAGGAGTGACAGTAGTGGTGAAGAACATGGAGAGGAGAAAGACTATGACAACCTAGATGCTGCCCCATTAGATTCCTCTTTCCAGTCTCTTTCCCCAGGTGGGAACTCAGTGGACAAACATCACAGATTATACAAGCAGTCTGAAAAGAATGCAAGCAGTAATGGCAATGTCTGATCCTTTCGTAATGTACAGAGAAAAATAATTTATTTTGCTAATAAATGTTTTTTTTTTTTTTTAGATCTGCATCCTAGAAAAACCTTATCCCCTGATATGGCTAGACTGTCCCTGTCCCTAGACACTGCACTGTCCCCTTCTCCCCCTCTCAAAGGCATTGCAGCTGCTGGTAATCCGAAGCTGCAAGGGATTCGTGCACGCAGGCTTCATCTTAGTCGGGCCAGCTCACATGATTTACCTGAATTCAGCAGAGAACAGCGCGTCGCTGAAATAGCTACCACTGCAGCAGATACAGACCAGCAGATGAGTAGGAACAATGTGCTTTTAAAGGCACTGTCTGCACCCATACCCCACCCACCTCCAACAGGTGCCCCAAGTGAAAGGCTCAAGGATTCACAGTATGGCATTATTAAAAAGTATGTATATATTCAGATATTCATATTTGAAATGACAAATATGAATAGATGTGTCAAATACGTGTAAATATTTTTATATGTTTTGTTGCAAAATGTTCAATCATCATAGTTAATACTCTGTTTCTTCTGTTTAAAACTATTGTATAGTTTGTGTGGTTTGAATCAAAGAGCTTTGTGAGTAATTAAGTAGGTAAATGTTTAAATACAATGGCTATATTTTTAAAAAATCCATGACACAATGATGTTATAGTTAAATCGTAATTGTGACATGTTAATTTGCACAGTAAAAACATTAAAAAAATAGTTCTCCCTCGTTTAGCGTGAAGATGGACTCCGGTGTGCAGTCGGGCCAGAAGCATGAGACATCCAAAATCCTCAAGAGACCAGTGATAACTCGCCCTCACACAGCTAGGGCAGCTCTACAGAAACATCACCAGCACCACATACTCCAGCCCTGCAGAGGGAGCTCACAGCCAGATTGACGAAAGCCTGGGCTGGCTTATAGGGATCAGTATGGCTACTCTTAACTGTTCCATTAAAGGGTGATCATTCCCCTTAGTCGACTCATCACTCAGCCCTGATTCATTGATTATCATTCACTCTATGCTTTCCTTTTCCCTCTCTTCTTTAAGAAGATATTGAAAGTGTTTTTGTTGGCTCTCACCAGCGCACACACATCCAGTGAACTCATTATCCACAACATGAGGATAAAATGAGGAACGGAATAGGAGGAAGTCTTGCTATCTTGAGGCAATCCCTCTAATACTACAGAGTTGCTTTTTAGATGGAAAAACATCACAGAGTATGTAATTAATACCTCACAAGTGCTTCTCTCAGGATGAACTATAGGATTAACTCAGATGCAGTCTTGTGTTGCCTTGTGTTCATTTTCTTGACTCTCTTTCATTAAAACTTAGCTGTAAAGACGTAAAGATGTAAAGAGTAACTTCCATAAACTCTACCTGCAGTGACAGTGATTTCCCTGACATTTACTGTGTAATAGTCTCATATTGTCACTTGAGGGCACTATGTGTAAATACTAAATCAAAAAATGAATTGATTGCTTCAACCGATTTGAGGAAACAATCCTTCAAACTCACCACTTTCACACATAACATTCATTCTTTTTTTTTGCCTGTTTGGCTACACTTACGGCATATACGGCACATTATAGACTGAAACAAATCAAGTTCACATAAAGTTAATATGCTTTAATTATGACATATCCCTTTGTTTTCCAAGAGCTATGGGGAATTATCCATTGCTTGCACCGTAACGGACAGTCTCAGACTCAATTGGAATTAACAGTACTGTATTTGGATGAAGAACAGAGTGGCAGCCTAATTCCTTAGTAGTTCTTAAGGGCAAATTATGTTGGGACAGGTTTGTTTTGAAGCTGTCACAATGATTTTAACGTGGAATTTCATTTCAGGGAAAAAGCAACAACCAGCACAGTGATGTTTCCAAACTTGCCCAGTGTTTTGTATGAACACTTGACATGAGCACACACACACACACACACACACCAAGCCATACATATTAGAAAGCACTTCCCATATTTATGTCTGCCATGCATCAGGTCTGTCCACAGAAACAGGATTTGAGGATGACTCAAAAGTACACAAAAAAAGAACCACAGGATAGTATTGCTAATACTCCCCACCACTTGCCGCATTAAGAGATATACACATGCTTAACATAGGAATGTTTGTATGTTTGTACAAGTAACTGCCTATAGCCACATAGCTGTTATGTAACATGTTAGTGCTTTTCTTATCTTCTAGCAGCACTTTTCATCACGCAACCACCCCATCTTTTCACATCTGTGGGATTGCTTCATTTTTTCACTCCCTGTCAGGCTTTTGTAGCCACACTCCCATCACTCTGGTCTCTCTGTATTACATCTCAGGACGCAGGTGGAGGAGAATGGAATGAAAGGCAATACCTTTTATGGTGGGAAAGTGGGATGGTGTCCACCTACTCTCTCCGAGCAGTCTTGTAATTTATCCAAAAGGACAGACTTCATAGCTTGTCAGGAATAGATGCCTAATCTGACCTTTCCTTCAATCACTCAGTTATTACCAAGTGATGTGACAAACCATAAAGGTGTGGTTTCTAGCTAACGTTTGGTAAATATTCCCATAATAATAATAATAATAATAATAATCATGGAAATTTGAAGAACAACCATTTGTTTTATATGTAGTAAAACAGCAGATTTACTTGCCACCAATGTCAAAAGAAAAGGTGCTTTCCTGTTAAAAATAACTCTTCTGTAGGCTTTTATCATACATAGCATCAATGCAGAAAGACAACTGCATCACAAATTAGTTAACTGTAAAAACAGGGGGTATATAATGTTACAAAGAAAACTCTAAAAGGTAATCAGGTAGACTCTAGGAAAATTGCCCCTGTCTGCCACAGATACACCGACACATACAAGAGTAAATGTACTACATACATACAGTATCTGTCACAATGAAGTGGAGCAAACTGTGTTAGCACAGGCCACGAATACTTCTAATAATAAATTCCAGATATGGTGAATAGGACTCCGGTACAGTAGGTTGTAATTACATTCTTCAGAGCACTACCAAAGCTGCACCTACATGTTGTAATTGCAGCAAACAAGTTGTGCCTCAATAAGTTATAGGAAAAAATGATAGTGAAAATAAAGCATTATGATAATATCATCTTGTTTTGACTTGAGATGAGTCACTTTTTCTGTCAGGCGTTGTAACTGGAAATACCTACACGTATGAGTTCAGACAGGTCAGGGAGACGCCATTTGTACAGTACCGCAGAATTCTGCCACAAGGAGGATTCCATTCACTCCAAGCTATTTAGGCCTCATAACTCATTTTCCATTGACACTTTTACAAACAAATGCAGACATGCTGTCCATAATGGTAAAGAAAAGGCATAAATATAATAATTACTATAATAATTGATAACTGATTTCTGAATTGAGTTTAATCTTCTAGGTGATAGATCTGCATGCCAGAACGATACATTTAATGTATACAGATAAAGTCATTGCATTTGTATTAATATAAATTATATGTTATGCCTAAATTCTGCAATTAATGTTTACAAAGTTCAAGTACATCTCCAGCTTTGAGTATTGTCATGTTACCTAAAGATGTTGAAATGTTACATAAACTAATCTAGACTCAAAAGTAAAGCTTCACACTGCATGGAGAGGATATATCAGCGATGATGTCTTAAGGCACTGCTTTGAGTCACTGTTTTGCAATGCTAAATTGGTATACTGGAGCTAACACACCATTTTCTGCTCATTCTGGTTCAAAGTCATGTGTTCAATAACTTTGAGCAGCAAGAGGCAATGAGGATTACCTGATGTACAGGAGGGAGAGCAGAAATGTAGTGGGAGTGGGATAGAAACCAGTTATTCACTGAGAGCAGTTGATAAGTGCTCTGGCAAGACCTAAACAGGATTTTCCTTTGAAACAGTAACTATTAATAACTGTAACAATTTGCCATTTTATATATACTCAGTAACATTGTTGTTCTACACATTCTTGATCCAACAATTTTATATATATATATATATATATAGCTCCGGAAAAAATTAAGAGACCACTCCAAAATTATCCGTTTTTCTGATTTTGCTATTCATAGGTATATGTTTGAATAAAATTAACATTTTTGTTTTATTCTATAAACTACTGACAACATAACTCCCAAATTTCAAATACAAATATTTTCATTTAGAGCATTTATTTGCAGAAAATGAAAAATGGTCAAAATTCCAAAAAAGGTCCAGTGTTTTCAGACCTCAAATAATGCAAAAAACCCAAGTTCATATTCATTTTTAAACAACAAATTACAAATGTTTTAACTTAGGAAGTGTTCAGAAATCAGTATTTGGTGGAATAACCCTGATTTGCAATCACAGCTTTCATGCATCTTGGCATGCGCTCCACCAGTCTTTCACATTGCTGTTGGGTGACTT
>VUQI01002974.1:10909-22577 GCA_015106735.1 Paratilapia polleni | reverse complement strand
AAGAAAGAGAAAACAATAAAAAAAAAAAAAAAAAAAAAAAAAAAAAAAACAGGTGACAAAGTGCATATAAGGTTTCTGTACAACCTTTCAGACCTTTTGAGTGACTCAGTTTAAGGTCTGCCCAATAATAGCTAGCTCCAAGTGATATGCCACTATTGGTGGTTACTGTGATATTTAAAAATGAAAAGGTTTCACATTAAGAATACATACACGATTTCATTGTTAATAATTCAGTTCCACTACATTACAGACTTAGTTCAAAATCCAGTTTGTTATCTCCTTTTCCAGCAGCTTTGTGCCCTGATCTAGTCACTGCAGTCTGGTGTGCTGTTGTAGTTTCATGGTATTTTGTATACAAACTGAGTACTGCACAAATCAGTGACATCTGCCCATGCTGGTTTAGCTAGGTTGTCTTTATACACTCTAGATTCACAGGATACACAGCAGTAAATAGTCAGGGATGAGTTAGACTGATAGCAATTTCCTTTTTCGCAAAATTTCTGTAAATACTGTGATAATATCTTAAATTCTTTTGGCCACAATAATCACGTAGTGAAAATCTGATAGTTTGCCAGCCCTACTATATCATATACAGTAGATTTTAGCTTAAGTTACATCTGCTTTTTATTGAATGAGAAATGATAGGATCAGGTGACACTGCATTCAGATAATAATGGTTCTCGTTCAAAGTGCATCTCATGGTTGTCATACCTGCACCAGCTGTTGTTTCAGTTTCTGTATCTCTGATATGTTAAGCTCACTCAGCAGGTCGTCCACCAAGCTAGGAACTGGCTTGAATGCCTCTCCTCTCTTGTTCGCTGCAGTTCTGTTGTCTTCATCACTTTCACTCGTCTTCACCAAGCCATTCTCAAATCCTCTTATCAGATCATCATTGTCCGGTTCGGCGATGGTCGAGGATTCCTCGTGAAGTTTGGGGTTATCGATGGAAATATTGAAAGAGCTACTGTACACAGAGCCACCAATGGTCATATAGTGGGAGAGCTCTTTGCGCAGGGAGGCCTTCTGCTCACGCTCTGTCTTAATGGTCTCTAGAGCTTCCGTCAGCTGCCGCTCAGCAATTTCTCTCAGACGCATAGCTTCCTCCAGCTGGCTGTGCAGACACTGGGAGTCCTCCTCCAGACGGCGGATCTCATGCTTCAGACCTTCAAATTCCACCTGTGCAGACAGTCAAAAATATAAATAAGGCAGCCAATAATTTTACTCAACTGATCGTCGTCCGTTATAGCTTGTCAAACAGACCAAAATGCCTCATGGTGGGCCAAAATATTGTACACAGACCATGAAATAAAAACGGTAGATGTTTTTTTTTTTAAAGTAAAATTCAGTGCCTGCTCACATTTTTACATTGGGAGGAAATGACACAGTGACTGTGTGGGTATTTTAGAACCAAAAGGAATAATATGGGTAGTTTGACTCATAAAAACAGGAATAACACAGCTATTTTAGAATGATTTCCACCCACTAAAAGACATGAGTTTTACTGTCAGTCTTGTTTGTCTTACCTGGTTCTGCTTCAGCACAGACACTTGTTTCTGAAGTGAAATGTTCTCTTCTTCCAACTCGCTGTAGTCCTGCAGCAGTCGAGCCTCCCGAACCTTGTACTCTCTGATGTCATCTCGCAGCTGACTGCGCTGCAGCTCTGCCAGCTCTGAATTCTGCGTGAGGGACAGCAGAAGAATAATTTGTTGAACTTTAATTTAAATCTATGTTCACTGTCAGGAAATGTGGTGTAGTTTGAGAACCAGTGAGTCCAAACTACATTCTTGCAATGGCTCCGCCATTGTGAGTTAAAACAAGGACCAGCATGTTTCACATACCACAAGACATTGGCAGGCATATGTAATGACGGAAGGAGGACATGGTCCGCTTACCAGTTCATGCTACAGAGAGCCCTGGTGGAGGACATCCTTTGTGTCACTCACTGTCGACCATTACATCATCTTTCCTGCTGGGCTCAGTGCAAACTGGCCCTCCCCCATGATAAGCACCGACTCTCTCACAACCCACACTGACAACTTCCGGTAGTCTACATCTCAACTTCAATTAGCATTGCAAGCTTTAATTCGCTGTGATAGTATCACAAACAGCAACAAAAAAATTCCAGTTATGACACACATTAACAACACTGATTCAAACTTCAGCTGACCATACACTATGATAAAAAAAAATTGTCTAAAGGTGTTAAAGGGAGGATTTGAGTGTGAACCATGTGTAGAAAACTACATTTCAAAATATACAGAAATTCATATTTCAGCACTGTTAATCCTTACCTCTCTCATTTCCAGGGCAATGGATGACAGGCGATCATTTTCAGTTTGTGCACTCGATAGGGAAGCTTTCGCCTGCCGGAGCTCATTCTGCAGCTCTAGGACCTTCTGCTGGTAGAGAGCCTCCTTACTGGCAGACTCTAGGATCAAAGACTCTTCTCTGCTTTCCCCGTCTGCTGCCACCTTTCTGTGGGTTGAATAAGCATGTCCAAAGGCCTAAAGACAGAGAGAAAAAAAACACAATAGAACAAACTCATTTGATCAAGGATTCATTAGAAACCTGTTTTAAGATGCATGCATAGCACCACAAGTGTGGCCAAAATAACCAGCGGTGACACAAAGGTTAAATAAGGGCTTCTTGCAACAAATGAGATCTTCACGATTTGGTAACCATCTCAGAAAATATCAAGCTTTTGTGAGTATGGGGTACTGGACAATTATTTTTCTTATTAGTAACAATGACCTAAGTGAAATTCTCCATCTGAGCACAGGAAATAAGATAAGAGATAAGGCATGATAAATGTCAGTTCCTACTCAGCACTCTAAATCAAACTGTATTTATTTTGAGGATGTACAATTACATGTTACATTTAGAGTGTTAATTTCTTATATTCTTCGGTTTTTGTGGTACATAAGAGTATTACTGCAAACACAAATTACATTCAAACTGCAGAAATTGAGTATGTTGAGCTCCTACAAGAAGTTGGGCCAATCTGTAGTCTGCAGTTGGTTTTCCAAATGATGATCAAACGAGAAAAACAAATTTACAGATTAACTTTCAAGTGAACGACTGGAGTCATTTATGACCCAAGTCCTGAATTATAAACATAAAATGTTACCTCACATGAATCTGTCAGTCTACTTGATGATGATGATAGATATATTATTGATACCGAAGGAAATTTAAGACATCCAGTAGCTTGTAAAACACAAAAACGTCACACACAAAAATACCAACAAATACAGACGCAAGTAGGCACACAAGAGTAATATTGTAACTGAATAACAGAAGGTTTGTGAGACACTACAATAGTGAAGTGATAATCTTACATCACGCACTAAAGAGAGCTGTCCCTGTTACAGGATGTGTGCGTAGTATGCTAAGTCACAAACAGATTTGTGTAACTAGCCGTGGTCAGTCACAATGTGAATTGATCAGGAGGCTGAGAGAGTACTGACGGATGATTCCTTTTCCTACATTGCCTCAGAGACGAACAACAGTTACAATCATGAGACACCAAATGAATGACCACAACAATTAGTCACTTAGTGATGTAACTGTAATCTACACAGTGAATAATGTAATATGGACAAAACTCACCATCAGTACGCAACTGAGATGAATGTTAGTCAAAAATTCCTAGAGTCTTAGTCAGTGGCAAAAAAGTGAGTTCCTCATTTTTATGTATTTATTTATTTACTTTTATATTTAATTACATGATTATTAGACTTTTTCAGTGTGAATGTATTAATAAGGCTTTTCTACCAATAAAGACCTTTAAGAGCTTTGTAACAGACACACGATGACCTATCACCATTTCATGTGAGCAAGAATAAAGACTGAGCATTTGAAGTACAGTTACCAGACAGCAAGTCTGTAAATGTAACTGCAATGTGGAAGTACTTTAGGATACTTCCTCTAATGACTGATAAACTGGATGCAAGAAAAGTCTGAAGACTGAACTGAAGGGAAATCCCCAACCCCCCAAACTTCTTCATTCTTTATTGAAACACATACAAATTTTCCCACAAGTTAGGATCTTTGGGGCTGTAGTCGCTTCTTATGTCAGTTACTGTAAAAATTGTGCTTGCTTTCTAAACATATTAAGGAAAATGTTCGGTATTGTAAGTTTTGCTTCATGTTTGCATGTTCATGCTTTAACCTCTCATATTTTGCTGCTGAGGTTTTTTTAGTTTGTTTGTTGTTTTTTTTTTGCATCCCACCTCAGGTTTTAAAGTTTGTAAATTTGCAGTTTTTTCGGCTCCATTCAAATGGAAGTTTTTGGTAAGCCCAAATTTAAAATCATCCTTTAAGAAAGGAAAAAGATATGATGGGCATGTTAGATGACTGTAAGAAAAAAATTAACAGATTTTGGAATTTGCTTTTTTTTTTTTTTGTTAATTTTGCTTTGAGATTTGTTTTCAACAGCGTAATGAGTTGTGTCACATCAGTCCCGAGCGTCTGACTTCAGCGATGCCGTGAAAACCATAAAAGTCGCTGTAAGAATTCATTTAAGGAACCTAGAGGTTAGCTGAAGTTGCGGGCTGCAATGTCTCTCCAAACAACAAATTAGGAGATGAGGGGAAGTACAAATATTGAGGAATATTAACTTTTTTTTTATGATTTAAGGGATAAAGGGATATTTCACCACAACATAAACTTTCATGTTACCTTTATACAGGTTAAAAGCAAGTTGGCCAAACAGGCTTATAAATGTGACATAAGCCACTGCAGCTACAGGCGTCTGATTTCAAGGCCTCAGCCTCAAGAGCAAGTAAGGGCAAGTAACCAAAACTGATGACAGTTTTTTTTCTTAACCTTCAAGACGAGAAAACATTAGTCACACGGCAATATTTCTGCTTAGAAGTATATTGCAGACTTCATGTCATATTTGAAGAGGCAGAGGAGATAAATAGAAATAAATAGAGATGGGGCTGTGGTTCAAAAGAAACAAACCCCACGACCGACAGCTTATATTGATTCCCGCTGTCACTCTAAATTCCCAACGTGCCACTGACATGAACTGCTAAGTTACTCGCCTGGTCTTCACATACTGATGCCAGGACTTTATCAAATATCTGGCTGCGTGGCAATGACCTCGGGTTACCTCCTTCAGTTGATCCAGCTCCTGTCGGACCGTCTCGTACTCTGCCTCCAACTCGTCAAATCGCTGCTTGAGCTGCTGTTTCTCCTCCAGCACAGCCAGCCCATATTCAGCCGCCTGGATCTTCTCCTGGGTCGTCTCACGAAGCTCCCGGGTCAGGCGCTCGACTTCGGCTCGGAGCCACTGCGGCCCGGCTTCTGTCACCAGTACCGCCTCAGGATATTCCTGCTCCTCCATAGACATCTTGGCGAGCCGCCGACTCCCAACTGTAACGGGACCCAGCCCTGGCTAGCAGGAGCAGCGGAACAAACCACCAAGACCGCAAATCACTGCCTTCTTTGTTTGGCCCGCATTGTTGAAGCTTAAACAGTGTTTAGTTTCCGGTGCCTTTTCCCGCTGCAGACGTCGACAGAGCTCAAACTGGACAATAGTTTTTTCATTCTCAAGGGTTTCTTCAGTCCCTTCTTGAAGCTGACAGAGGAAACTTCAGTTGAGATCACCGATTGGAAAAAGCTACCCACTACACGACATTCAAATCGGTGTGATCATGAAGGGAAGTGTAGTTTTAAATTAGATGGACTACCGCACCGACTACTTACTCCTGCTACCACGTTGACTTCAAGTAACAGAATGCATTGCACTGGCTGAGACAGGACCCCATAACATGCTGAAACGCCATCTACGGAATTAACAGTGAAACTACATCTATATTCACAGTGTATGGTTATGTCTTTTATTACCCGAGTTTTACTTGTAGAATGATTAACGTTTCAGTCTAGGAAATACACTCACTCACTTTATTAGGTACACCTCTTCAACTGCTCGTTATCGAAAATATCTAATTAGCCAATCACGTGGCAGCAACTCAATACATTTAGGCATGTAAACACGGTAAAGTCGACCTGCTGAAGTTCAAACCGATCATCAGAATGGGAAAGAAAGGTGATTTAAGTGACTCTGAACGTGGCACGGTTCTTTGTGCCAGACGGGCTGGTCTGAGTATTTTAGAAACTGCTGATCTACTGGGATTTTCCCACACAATAGGGTCCAAAATAGAGAAAATATCCAGTGAGCAGCAGTTCTCTGGGAGATGTTGATGCCAGAAGTCAGAGGACATACAACAAACCTTGAAGCAGATGGGCTGCAGCAGCAGAAGACCACACTGGGGCCACTCCTGTACCGGAAACTGCAGCTACACGGGCTCACCAAAATTGGACAATAGAAGATTGGAGAAACGTTGCCTGATCTGAGTCTCAATTTTTTTTCTGCCACATTGAGATGGTAGGGTCAGAATTTGGCATAAACGACATGAAAGCACGGATCCATCCTGCCTTGTATCAGCGGGTTCAGGCTGCTGGTGGTGGTGTAGTAGTGTGAGTACAGTTTGGGCCCCGTAGTACCAATTGTTGCTGACCATGTCCATTCCTTTATGACCACAGTGTACCCATCTTCTGATGGCTGCTTCCAGCAGGATAGCGCACCATGTCACAAAGCTCGAATAATTTCAAACTGGTTTCTTGAACATCACAATGAGTTTAGTGTATTAAAATGGCCTCTACAGTCAACAAATCTACAGTAACTGTGTGGTGTTATCATGTCAACATGGACCAAAATCTCTGAGGAATGTTTCCAGCACCTTGTTGAATCTACGCTATGAAGAATTAAGGCAGCTTTGAAGGCAAAAGGGGGTCCAACCTGGTACTAGCAAGGTGTAGCTAATAATAAAAGGACCAGTGATGTATATACTGTATTTTAAAAATACCATGAAATATATAGATTAGAAAGATTTTTGACATGTTCTTATTTATTTATTTAGTTAGTTAGTTAGTTTTGTAATATATGGACTGTACAGGCATATTACATTTGATCTGATTTTTTATTTTTTTCATTTAGATGCCAAACAATTGAATACATGATTGTAATCTGGTGCGACAGAAACTGAGAGAGCACTTTCTATTATTTTTGCGGCTTGAGACGAATGTGAAAGAAAAACTCTGTGTGGGACTTTCCTTAAGTGACACTGCTTGGCAGGGCTTTGAGGAAGTCGTCTACTTTGATGTTTTTTGTTTCTACACCTGCCTGGAGACTTCAAACGCAACTGAACTGAAATGGTGTGTACACCTGTATTTTTACCTTTCATTGGGGTTTTCTATCTATGATTGTGGCTCTCAATCTATGTAGATACAATATATATAATATTTTTGCTGCTTTTTCTCTCTCTCTTTCCCTCTCATTCTTTCTCATTCTCTCTCTCTCTCTCTCTCTCTCTCATTCTTTCTCTTTCTCTCTCTATTTCTCTCAAGCAGCAGCTTACATTGTTTTTATTCATTAAACTATTTATCATTTCTTTTTCAGGAATATGAAAGGATTTTTTACTTTTATCAACACTGTATGTACATTTGCTATAATTTCTATGTTATCAACAGATTTGGCAGAAATTTTCCTTTATTAAGAAGATTTAGAAGTTATCTATTAATTTGAAACTCATTATTCTGAACATTTCAGACAAATATTACCATTTCTATTCAGTCTGCTTTGGTCTGGGATGGGGAACAGCACTCTATAGGCCATTTCGATGTAAGCTATACTTCATCCAAGTTCTTAAGTTGTTGTGTAAAATAATTAACCCTTGGTTGAGACAATGCAGATGTCCCGTGCTCTCATTTACTAACCCCCTGTTATTTTTTTGCTTTCATTCCCAGCGCTCACACTTCCAATAGGTCTTGGTATATTTTTCACCATAGTTTTTGAGATTCTGGGCATAGTGGCTGGTAAGTTGAACTCAGTCACCAAAATTTAAAAATAAATTTTTATTTTTCCAAAAGAAAAAAATCCAGTTTTACATGATGCCCCCTCAGGTGTTGTTTGACAGTTACAATGTCAGTGCTGACTTTTCTAATGTTCCTTCTCAGGCCTGCCAGCCCATACTAAAAGATGTAAAGGCGCTCCCTACAACAAAAGAGGTACTTGCTCCTATATCCTGTTATAGACAATAAGAAATGACTCTGAATCCTAATTTTACATCAGAACCCACATTTAGACCTGTTCTGTATAAAAGCTAATATTACCATCAAACTCTCTTTAGATGCCTACTGGGGATTTGGTTTTGCACTTTTTGTGGCTGTCTTGCACCTCAACTCATATCACGGTAAAACCACAAGACTAGGTAGTACATGCGATACCCAAATACTTAGGGGACTTACTGTTTTACCTGTGGTTAAATATTGTGCTTCTTTTTCCAGTTTACACACTTTCTTATGGATGTGGAATCATAGCGTTTGCTCTTAGGGGAGCAAAACGGAAATACAGCTCTCTGAGGTTTGTAGGCTTGGAAAAACTGATTAAAATTTTGCACATTCCTCCTGTAGAACAAAGACTGCATATCAAGCAGTGGTTCTCAAACTTTGGGGTGAAGGGCATAGATGACAATAGGAAAATATGGAAGAAAACTATGTTAAATCAAGCTCCTTAAGCTGCGGTTTTTTGTTTTTCTCGATAATGACTGATAAAAATTGTGTGGTGGTGGTGAATTTTTTTTTCACTCCTGAAGAGGGCATGCCAATACAAGTTTGAGGACCAGTGCTGTAGAATGAAAATCTTTGTAGCTTTATCACAAACTGAATTCAGCATTTTTAAATGTCTTAGAAAGTTTAAATAATGGGATTTGAGTGACCTAAAAAGTGTATTTGTCTGTTTTGAACAGGAAGCTGAGAGAGAGAACGAGAGCCTGGTGGTAGAGTCACAGAGGGTGGATTTACAGGAAGCAATTTATGTGGTATTTGAGATTATGGGATGCCAGAGTTTCATGTCACTATGGAAACAAGATTATTTCTGTGTGTGTATGTGAAAAAATATATTTGCAAACTCAGGGATGTACCTCAAATTAATAAATGATAAAGGACAAATAATGAAGATGTGTATTTCACTTTCATAAGAATGGTACTGTCCCATACTAATGCATGCATCTAATAGTGATGGTTTTGTATCGTTTTCGTAGATACTGTTCCAATTAAAGTTGCAGATTGCTATGTATGCACACTGCTTAAATTACACACATCAACACAAAGGCAAACAGAAAACTATTGTAAATGTTCAAAGTCAAATGCAGAGGACTTTATTACATGAAAGTATGGTACATACAAAATTTCAAGTAACAAAGAAAGTGTTTGTTCTTAGGTCGACAAGTTGAATGTAACTAGCTATTGATCTACCTTTCTAGTCACAGCCAACTATATCCTCTATCAGCACTGGATGGCTCTTCATTGCTCCACTTTGTGTAAAGGTTACACTGCTGGCAAGGTCCAGATGTACAGCTAGAGCACAAATGAACACTGAGGTGTATTGGTTTACACTAAATAAAAATTCAATAAGAAAAGACAATGCTGAAGAGAAATACATTTTGAAACCACATAAATGAAAATGAAATTATCTGAATGTTTGAATTGTGGTTCTGCATGATTGCCCTTTATGACATGTATACATTTTTTTTTCCTACTATCTTTTACAAACAGGAACTCACTTAGTTTCTTTCTGACACATTATTTGTATGATAAACGCCTACTTTAAAACTACGCCCCACTCAGTATTACAAGCAACAGCAAAACAATATAAAACCATTTCCAGCTGAATGAATCAAAGAGCATTTAAAAACACATTAGAGTATCACACAGTAGTCATGTTGAACATGTAATACTGGACTATTTTTTACAGTGAGCATCAACCAATGAAAATGTCACTTATGTCCACATTTCTATTACTGAACTGGGTCTATAACAAAGCTGGTATTATAAGTGAAGATATGCGTGTTTGGATTTGTGTGTCCCTGTTTTTGTGTGTGATGTGACAAATGCACAAAAGGAAGGTTAACATGGAGCTCTACTTTAAAGTGTACAGCACAAAATCACATTACTTTAGTAGCCTACACACTTAGGGGTATTCACTGTGAACGAAATTAAAGAGTTGGGTGTCATGAATCGGAAACATACTTGACTGCTTAGCTTCATCTTCGGGTGTGTAATCAGATAGATGGGTGGTGAAGGGAGAAAGTTACTTGGCATTGGTGGAGCTGCTGACCATCTTGCGAATGGCCTGGGCAATGGCGTCACGGTCGATGCCATAGATCTTGAGCAGCTCGTGTGGTTTACCACTGCGGGGAATGTGGGACACAGCCAGACGGTGCAGACTGAAGCCAGACTCATTGACCATTGCTGAAGACAATGCTTCCCCAAGACCACCTGTGGAAAACCATTTTATCACATGAGATCAATAAAGAGGAAAGACAAAATAGATGAGGGGCAAGAAATCACATTAAAGTAGACCTTTTAGGCTTTATTTGAAACTTTGGTATAAATAGTAGTAGTAGTAGTATACATACAGTTGTGGTCAAAAGTTTACATACACTCATCATGGGCATGAATGTCATAGTAATTTGTGGCTTTTAATGTGTAAAAATTATCCTTTTGACCATTGCACCACAACTGGTCCAGATGTAAAATGAACGAGATACACAACATCAGACAAATTACAGTTGTTAAATTTCCTTTGTTCAGCCTAGTCCATGCCATCACCCATCCCCTCTCTCTTAGCAGGCACAGGGCATGGCTGTCTGTGCTATCTAGGTCACAGTCAGCCCCATGGGCACATGCTCAGTTAAGGAAATCTGACAGCACTCTGCCTCTCTGGCTCCCGCACTTACAAAATGCACCACAGTACCAATACCTTTTCTGCAATGAAGGCACACAACAGGCAGCCTCAGCCCTCAGCCAATAAGCAATTGCCAGCACAACTCATCTACATCACTGAACCAACAGAAACACGCCACCACAACACACCCAAGGATACGCACCAATGACAGGGCAGCAGCCGCATTATGTTATTGAGCTTGTTGCTGCTTGGTTGGTGGTAGTCATGCAATATGCAAAAGCTGAGCAATTTTTATATAAACCTACCTTCGTAGTAGTGGTCCTCGACAGTGAGGATCCTTCCCCTGGTAGCACGTGTGTGGTCAATGATCATTTTGACATCCAGAGGTTTGATTGTGAAGGGATCAATGACTCTGACAGAGATCCTCTCTGGAAGAGGAATTTTAGGAGATATAATACATAAACATACAAGATACCATTAACTGCACTTCTGCAACTGAGCCATTGATTTTACAGTATGCAGTAGGTCTGCCAGCCTGATAAAGAAAGCATTATTTGTGCAAGCAAACATAATGACTCAGACCAGGCTAACATTTATGTGACAAACTGACAGACACAGAACCCATCAAAACTTGTTCTCAGGAACAACGATGCTTTAATAAAGACATTTTAAATAAAAATGTTTCTAAAAGCAAACCAGGTCGGTTATCTATATTTGAAAGTGTTTGAACACTGTGAGCTATAAATGGTCAAATATGACCATGTATAGCTGGTTAAAATATTTTTGTAGTAATTGTTCTGGATATGTCGGAATATATATTGCATGATTTTAATTTCTTACAATCAAATTGGTCTTTTTTTTTTTTTTTTTTTTTTTTTTTTTTAACTTTTTTTTTTTTTTTTGTTTTTGACA
>VUQI01002973.1:2029-15625 GCA_015106735.1 Paratilapia polleni | reverse complement strand
AAAAGTGAAGAGCGATTCCCTCCACTTCGGAGCACTTCAGCGTGAAACTCCCTCCCACATTCCCCTCGTGCTCCACACCGCGGAGGTCCTCGTTGCCATGGTGATCTCATCGCCCAATTCAGTCCCTCTTCACTTGACCCCTTTTGATGAAATCCTGCCCAATTCTCGCCTGCCTGTGTGCAGATGTACCGTAGGTTGTACTGTACAGACGTGTTTTTGGAGTGAAGCTGCTGATAGATTCCGTGTTAACATCTGCTGTTTTTAAATGTAACATCCATTTGCAATCAGGCCTTTAAACAGCTCTTTCACTATATTCCTCATTTAAAGTTTAAAGAAATGAATTTGCATTCTCGGGAGCTTTTACATTTGAGTAAAGAAAAAAAACAAGAAAACAAAGCAGTGAAAAAGTACACTATTAAAAGAAAATGTGAACGTTTTTCAGTAGCTGTGATTCAGAAGAAACCTTCAGCATTATAGCCACTGATTGGTTCAATAAGATTTTTATTCAAAGGCCAACAATGCCTGTGCAGGGCGGCACTATTCAGGCACAGAGGATTCATTTTATTGTATGAAGACTTATCATTGCAGGTAATGAATATTTATTTATTCAGTTAATTTGGCAGGGACAATATTCAATATATGTTTTGTACCAGATATAGCTAAGGCTCATTTTCATCTGGAGTTCCTGAGCAGCAGTTGCCATAGTCATGTGCAGGTAACAATAAAAGATAGCAATCAATTGTTGTAACTCTAAACTTGACACATAAAAGCATGTACACAATAAAACACCCCTAAAAAGGAGTTTATTGCACATTATCAGCACTCCCACAAGCACAGCAAAGAAACATTTCATCAGTACCAGCAAAGTGGCTCCTCCCGATGCTTTCACAGTCTCTGCTGCCAGCCACTGCCACGATTACACCTCCCTCTCCATACCTTGAATACTCCTCCTTCCCTCCCTGTCGCTCACCCTCCCTGTCCTCTTCTCTGAAACCACTTTGCTTCAGCCAAAAAGAATCAAAATCAAAATACAGCTACTTTTTAGAAAGACCAAATTGCGTTCTGTCTTTTCCCCCCTCGCCCTTTTCTGTAGTTGTGGTGGTGGCATGCGTCTAAAAGTGGATATATATACCTATAAAACAGTGTGTGTAGTACAGTAATTTACACATGCAGAGACCCCCTCATCAGTAGAGTGCAATTATACCTGATTACACTGACAAGGTAGCCTTTCCTTGCCAGTAAAGTTTGTTGTAGTTGGTATTTAGTTTCTCTCCAAATAAACCAGAGTGTGTAAACAAACATCACAGGGACTCACAAGTAGCTCAGTTATTGGATGGAGTTTTAGTGACTCCAACTGCATATAAAACTTTGGCATCACCTGCTGGTTTGTAAACTCCCATTTTTCTAAGGTTTGAGCTTAGCATTTTGGGCTTCACCATCTTGGTGTTTTGAAACTGGACGTGATGAACGAGGGGCAGATCTGACTGAGAAACCAGTGGACAATGCAGGCTTGTACCCACCCCTAAAATATACTCTGCTTTAGTAGCTTTTTCACACTAAATAACAAAAATAACAAAATGAACATCATGTAGTATTAAATAATACTGAGAGCTACAAATTAAAACCATAAACTCATCAGGAAAGTGTTTACTGGGGTCAGAAATCAAGGGTAGAATTACGCTGTTAGTACTGGCAAGACTGAAATGTAGGATAGACTATATAAAAGATGGGTGCAGCCACCATAACATCACCCATTGGTTTGTGAAGACCCATCTACAAGCCTCAAGCTGACCATTTCAGCTGTCAACAGTTTGGTTTTTTTGATGCTCAAAATGTAGTGACTGGTCAATAAAAAGGCAGCAATACCCTAAAGCATACTCTGCCTGTACATCTATTTTACTCTAAATGGGACCATAATTTGCAAAGTTAACATCATGCTGTATTAAAAAGGACTTTAAAACGATCATAAATATACTAAGAATTAGGCAAATCTTTCCTCATATATTCTGCTCTATTTGTGCAGCCAGAGGAGTCCCTCCCCCCCACCCCACCCCACTCGATGGCTACCTCCATCTATTATATACAGTCTATTGTCAAAACACATCTCTAACCAGGTCCTGCAGCTTTAGCTCAGTGTTCTGTCTTTATGCCAGTTGATGGCATGTGAAGAAGAGCTGAATATGGTTTCATTCTGTTAAACTTTCTGACCATTAACATTTAGCTGTACCCTTAAAGGTTTCTTTCCTGTGGTTGCTTAGGATTACAATTCCAGTCCCACTCATCATGAAACATGCTACGGTTTGCTTGAAGAAGGGCAAAGCCAGTCAATCACTGGACACCAAATGGCATTAATCTCCCACATCCAAGCTAACTGAACTGAAGGAGGGAAGAGCTGAGACTTCATGTAACCCCTTTGAAACGCATTGCATTGTGAATGCATCCTAAAAATGTCGAAATTCTTCAGTTTCTTTTGCTCTTCTCGTGACTATGTTTTGCTTTTTTTGATAACTGGCTACTGTTCATTTGTTAAATGTTCCTGGCAGCATAGATGGGGATAGAGATTTTTTTTAGTGTGTTAAGAGTCACCATGGTAACAAAAATTCAATAAATCACAAATCTAATTGTTGATGGAGATGAGATCCTGTATGTAACCTTCTATTAGTGTGAAGTAAATGCTGGTATATGAGTGGCACTGTATGTGAAATACCCAATAAAGAACTATGTCTCATAAGATCCAGTTGCAGTCTTTAAATTATTTATGTTCCCCCTGAGAAGTGGCTTTCAGTTGTGAAAGAAACATTTGCAGACATACCAAGAACGCATATAAACACTGATCAGCCATATCATTAAAAGTACTCCCAGATGAAGTTAATAGGGTAAACCTTTAGACCAACTAAATATTGTTGCAGACCGCGCACACCCCCCACATTAAAAACTGTTCATAAATTATTCCAAAACACGGAAAAGAACCGAAGGTGCTGTCCCAGCCACTAAACTCCACATATCCCAATCCAAACAAGCATCTGAGGGATGCACTGGAACGAGGCTTATACACGGAGGCCCCACCCCACAGCCAACACGGCCCAAAGGAGCCACTGCCAGCCTCTCACTGACACTAAAGGACACCCCCAGAGATCTTGTTTGGATCTACACATTACTACAAAGGTGGTTTTAATATTATTTCAACTGAAAGCATACTCCAAATAAATACAAGGGCATTTGGCTGGAGGCTTTAAATTCTCTGTAAGACTCAGTGTTTCACAAATACCTAAATGTATCCCTTTACTCTTATAAAATGTTAATGTTATCTGACAAGGATACAATAACAAATACATGTGCACACATAAACACATTGATTCATTTCTAAAACTTGTCTTTTTTTCATTTATGGTGAATAGCAAGAACTCTGGAAGTTGTCGGGTGGGGGTGTTGGTCTACTGTATCATTTAGAGTTCAATGTGTGTTTGTGCTAAGGATGAAAATATGATAGAAGTGTTGACCTTCCTGGTGTTGACCTTTTTGTAGCATCTCTGCTGATATTGTTCCACTGCCTGTAAGAGGGAGCAGGTTCCTGCTCTATGGCTGAGTCAGTTTCGGTTACCTTGGCAATCAAGGACAAGGTTGACTCCCTTATGCAAGATTCTCAAAACAGCACAGTTAGGCAAGCATGCATGATTTATACATACTCATTTAACTCTTCTACCAACAGAAAGAATCTTGCTGTAAAAAACTGGAATGCATTGCAATGAAGACATGAATACTGAAGTCTGGGTACTTACTCTGTTCCTTCAAAGATGGAAAATGGTACTTATGTTCCTGGACTGGCTTCCAGTTAATCAAGGTGTAAAGGCTGTGGTGTACATCACAGTGGGACTTCAAGTGTTAACCTTGTAAGGTGATGATGAATTAGCACATATTTGAAACAGTTAAACAATCAAATGCATAAACTCAATTACAATTCCAATAAATTGCTTATATAAAAGACTTCTGGGATTTTAAAAAAATTGATAACCCTGACCTATTTGCATTTAATGTTTAGCAAAGCAACATCATCATAAATGTAAACCACACCATCACATATACTGTATATAAAAGATGGATATAGATGTAGCCACCCTGACATCACCCACTGTTTTGGAAACTTTCACTTTGAAGTCTCAACTTTACCTACAAAGCCTGCAGTGAGCATATTTGGACAAGCGCATGGAGTGCTAAGCTATCAGCTAATGCTAACAACTTTAGTTAGCAAGATACTTCCATAGACTGTTTGGAAGCACAGCCACAGATACCTGCTAATTAGTAACACAAATTACAAATACAGTTTGGAAATATACAAATGAAATACAAGAATTTCACTCACCAAGACACCAAAAACACTGCCAAGTGTTTTAGCTTAGTGACTCCAGTTAGCTAAGTT
This sequence comes from Paratilapia polleni, assembly GCA_015106735.1. NCBI lineage: Eukaryota > Metazoa > Chordata > Actinopteri > Cichliformes > Cichlidae > Paratilapia > Paratilapia polleni. Next base: position 11,208 of record VUQI01002973.1, on the reverse strand, counting down.
GAAGCCCAGCAGATAGCTAGAAGCCTGGTTGCCACCCACCTGTCACTCAAAACGGCCATGCACCTTAAGATGATTTGTTCATCAGCCTTACAGAGGTATGAAAGGGTAAATTAAAACTACAGAGACCTAAAACCTTTTTTAAAAAATATTTATTTATGCTGTAAAGTTGGGTATCATGGGAGTCTATAGAGATTAACTTGTTTTTGGAGCCAACCTCCAGTGGCCACTTAAAAAGCTGCAGTTCAGTGTTGCCAACTCCTCAGTAAGGAAATTAACTATTGGCTGTCCTAAAAGTCGCTAGAAGTCGCTAAATGATGCCATCCCATAATTTGCATAATTGACCAAGTATGTAACTGTAATGGACGCTGTAGGAGAGACGAATAACGTTGTGGGAGAGACAAAAAGAGAGTAAAAACACCCTAAATATGTTTAGAATTACAAATGAACTTTCTTCTGTCGATTCTTGTTTTTTTAATGTCACAGTTCCAACCTCCTTCACTCCATCGTCCAGCGGTGGCTTCGCGCATGCACGATTCATTTGCAGTCTGTACGCGGAGGGCTGAACATCTCCTGCTCTGACTGCACCTGGGAGGGACTGCTGTGTGAGGACTGGGCCGCCTGTGAGTGCTTTGTGGCGCGGGAGGGGCCCACGGCAGCACCTGCAGCTCGTTGAGAAGCATAAGAACGATACGTGCTTTCACGTCAGAGTCTCCAGAAGTCTCCAATAACAGCAGAAAAAGTCACTCGATTTGTCGCTAGTCGCTTTTTTGAAAAAGAGTCGCTAGAGGGGTCTGAATACTCGCTAAATATAGCAACAAAGTCGCTAAGTTGGCAACACTGCTGCAGTTTTTGGCACTTCACTGTTAGTCTAATTTTTATTTTTATTTATTTTTTGTCTGGAAACAATACAAATTGAAACCTGTGCCATCATCAGGCAAGTGAAATATATAAAACTCATCTGTTAAATTATAGAAAGATTTGGATTTGATTACCAAAATACATACCAGGAGTCTACTGTCTTAAACTTCTGTTTTACCTTAAGCCTGCTTTTTGCTTTTGAATTATGGCTGCGCCTCGCTAACCAGGCAAGCTAGCCAGTGCTGGCATTAGCTAATAACTCCCCAGCTATTGGCTATGCATTTTACACAGAGCAACAACATTACTGTGTGTTAAATGCAGTCATCAAAGAAAAAATTATCTACCGTAGTGCATGTATTAGTTTTGTTGTAATACAGCTCCCAGCCATAGGGGGCAGCGGTGAGCTCAAAGCTGTTATGCATTGTGAATTTTACACCTTGTTTTCACTGTATAATGATATACTTTCTACTATTTTGTCTTTAATATACCCATACATCACCATCTCTTTATCAGAGTAAAAAAAAGAAAAAAGGATTTTGTGGTCAGCATTTCTAGAGTGGTTGCAAAGGAGATTTCTCTGCCTTTGATATGTTTACATTTTATTAATGAATTTTGAGCTCAATAGAGACATACCAGTGGACACCAAATCAATTAGTATGACAATCGTGTATAAAGACTAAGAAAACACGATTACAACCTTTATATTTTGAAATGTATTTTTTAGCAACAAGAGGACACTGAGACTAAAGTGTATCTTAAAATATTTGTAACAGAGTGGCAACCGAAGAGAAAACGTTCAGAGACAGCAAGTTCAGAAACAAAATAACCAAATCTAATTTTGCATGTGTGCAAATATTAATATTTATTACTGAGGGACTGCTAAGCAGCAGTGTTCCTGGAGGGGCATTTCAAATTGCTGTGCTCGGTTATGACCATTACTCATATTTCACTGCGATGTAAGATTGAAAATATTCATTTATATTTCTCTCATTATTCTGCAAATAAATTAATGGTGGGGCAGTGCTGCAATCTCAACATGGATACAAATTAATGAGTAAACAATCCATTAAGTCTATGCAACTTTATGAAAACGCAGGCCAGGTTATGGTGAATGATCCGGTGGTATGCTGGTCAAAAGTGCAAAAATGTTAATATTGTCCTTTAAGTACACACACACACACACACGCACCAAGCTTTGGCCTACTTTTGTGTTTAAACAGGTTTAAATTTAATACATATTATTTAAGGGCACACACGTACACAGACAGCCTACAGGGCAACACATATGGGCTTTAGCTGACAGACACAGATAATCACAAACACCCCACAGCTTATCTTCTGTAATATTCATAAAATGTGGCTTAATGTGCTCATGCACCATGACAACCTACTTTCCTCTGAGAGTACATTAAGATTTAACTATCTTTATGCAAGCAGCTATAACTGACCTATATACCACTGGCTGAACTGTATGGCTTTCTTTATAATATAAGGCAGCTGCAAGTTTTATGTTTTCATCTGTCTATACCCTGCTATGTAAATCTTAAGGTAGATACATGTTTTTTGATAAGAAATTATAAACCATTAATGTAAACATAACGATTCCTTAAATGTAGCTCTTAAATGACTGCAACATAGGAAATCCAGGAACCTTGGCATATTATAAGTATTTGCTGTATACAGCCCAGTTTCCAAGAAGACTGGAACACTGTGTAAAAGGTAAACAAACACAGAGCACAGTGACTAGCAGATGAGTCCTTCCCTGGCTTATAAAGATGTTATCTGGTGCAGCATATTTTCCTCATGTATAAAACTTGTATATATCATTCAGCATTAATGGTCACACACACACAAGTTATCCATGCCATATGCACTAAATTACCCTCTCATATGCTGGATTTTGAACTGCAGATATTATTTTAAATAATTTGCAAACCATTTCTCTTTGTATATACATTTTATAAACCACGCAAACCATCACATTTTACAAACCCAACTCAAGATGATCCCACACTGCTTCAATAATGTTGAGGTCTGGGCTCTGGGGAGGCCGATCCATGACTGATAGTGTTCCATTGTGTGTTTTTCTATCCAGGTATGCTTTTACTGCATTGAAGGTGTGTTTGAGATCATTGTCATGCTGAAAAAGGAAGCTGTTGTCAATGAGATGCTTTCCAGATGGTATTGCATGGTGGATCAAAATCTGACGACACTTTCTTTTCTCCATTCATAATTCCATCAATTTTGAGAAGATCCCCAACACCACTGGCTGAAATGCAGCCCCAAACCACGACAGAGACTCCACCGTGTTTTACAGATGGCTGTAGACGCTCACTGTTGTACCTCTCTCCTGCTCTCCTCCATACATGTTGACGACAATTTGAACCAAAAATTTTAAATTTGGATTCATCTCTCCATAAGAGAGAGCCCCTGATTTTCAGTCGAGTTCTTGTGTCATTTGGCACACCTCATCCTTTTCTCCATTTCCCTTCCTTAAGAATGGCGCCTTGACAGCCACCCTCCCACTGAGACCATTTCTGATGAGGCCTTGGCGAACAGTAGATCTGTCAACTGAAGGGCCAAATTCATCTCTCAGATCCTGTGTCAGGTCTTTGCTGGATTATTTACTATTTCTTAAGGACGTGACTTTCAAATACTGTTCATCTGCTGCAGATAGTTTTTTAGGCCTGCCACTTCTTCTTACCTAAAGATACAATTTAAAATTAGTTCTTTGCTAAGTTGTCTGTTATGTGTAGATAAAACACTGGTTCATCCCTTGAGTTAGGTGCCTTTTTTATGTTTGAATGATTCATGGGTCAGTGTTGAGTGGCTTAAGAAACAAAAAAGGAAAAAAAAACATTCCTCTGAAAATGTTCAGCTACAAGGACTGGACTGAAAATAAGTGAAAAAGCAGCCAATATCCAAAGAAAAACTCTGAAAGACCTTCAGAAAGCCTGGAGAACTATTGTTCAAGACCACTTTAAAAAATTACAACAAAGTGACTACTTGTATAAAAAGAAAAAGAAAGAAGCATATATATATATATATATATATATATATGTGTGTGTGTGTGTGTGTGTGTGTGTGTGTGTGTGTCAGTCCCGTTTCTATCAATGAATGATAAATTCATTCCTCCCACACAGATGTACCGTGTGCTTACACAGGTTTAAAAGAAAAAAAAGCTTGTATAATGGCTGTTCAGTAATAGTAAAGCCGTCTGCTCCTCTGTTTAACATGTGTGTATGGAGGCGAAGTGGTTCCAGCGGGGTTCGGCTCTGAATCTTCCCCAGGGCCCCGCTGAGGTCAGTGGGTTCGCAGCCTCAGTCCTCCCGGTGTCCTTAAAGACGGGTCATGTGACCACGCCCCTGTGACGAGATCGTGTCGTATATCCGAACTATATCCGTTTTCACTGGCGGGTCAAGTTATAAACAGTGAACGACCGCAAAACCAGCTGGTATGTTTTTCATAATAAAAGTCTGGTCTCACGGGACGCTGAGAGCCAAGCCAGTGGTATCATATCCTGTATTTTGACACGTGAACTTTTTCATCTTTTTTCCTTTGTATCGGGTTTGTTTGTCAAGACCAAACAACTTTTAATATAACATAAGATGTATACAGTTTATCCAAATCAAGAATAAACTCTCAGAAAACCATTTCCATGAATAAATCTATAAATGCTTGTTTATTTTTCGTGGATTTTTTATTTTTTTTATTTTTTGCCCTAAAGGTTTGGGTGGATATAAATGTCCTTCCTAGTTTTTTTGTGTGTAATTTCATATATTACATTTTGTTACAGTGACCATATCCTGTGAGTCACTGTTTTAAAATTATGTGTTATGTGTGAAAGCACTTAATTTTGTGCTGTTTGGAGGTATGTGACAGGAGATGGTAACTGATGTTAAAATAAGCTATTAATAGGCCTAATAAATATGATCCTTGAACATAACATAAAATAACTCAACAGATATGAGTCAAGCAAAAACATATCCCAGATTACATTGGACTGCATTAGTCTTATTCAGTTAATATATTGGGAAAAAAATGGCACAAAGTTTAAACTGAAAAAGTTGAGCCACAGCAAGTATTATAATGATTGCCTTTATATTTAGTTAAAACTGTATATGTACCACTTTTAAATGCAGTAAATATAAACAGATGACTGTTATTTCAAAAAGTTGCATTATCAAAAAGAATATCGGTAATATTGCTGCAAGTTAATATCGTACTCCTCAACGCGACTTTTATTTTGAAAGCTCCGGCCAGAAGTGGGACAGCCTAATCTTTCAGCGCTGACACACGGTTTTTGGGATTATTCGTAAACTCTAGTCCCCCGCAATCCGCCGATGAGAACTGCATCTGTTTTTACAGCTGACACACTTCCCATTTCGATCAGGTCAGTCGCTCCCAACTCCTTTCTCTACCTCTAAGGTACGCTGAACCTTGAACCCTGTAGCTAACCACAGCGTAGCCAACAGCAACAACAACAGTGCTGTTACTCAGTGACAGCAAACAGCACGCGCGGATCCACGCCCTCCTTCTCTCTCCTTGTGTTTATATTTCACTCCGAGCCCACAAAAGTGGTTTTAACCTGCGGAGCCGGCACCAAAAAGTGTCCTCCAGTGTTGTTTTGTGAGCCCCCCGGACGGCACCAAGTCAAACACGGAGGGGGGTCTGCTGTACGAGCCCGTGAAACTTTATTAATAACGAAATTAGCTTCAGAGGAGAGAGGAATGCTTCTATTCTCCCACCCTCTCATCTCCAGAACGTTAGGTTTCTGCACCAATGAAGGGGAGGGAGAGGCATGAGGAGGAGGAGGAGGTGTTGTTGGTAGTGAAGGGGGTGTTTAACAGTCCTACAACCATCTTCTGTCCCGTTTATCCGCCATATAGGCCAGCTCAATACTGCTGTGAACTAACTTCCTGCATGTGGCTGTAGGTAGAACGGGATTTCTGGGCTGAGCGGCCGCTGCTGCTGTCCATGCGTGAGCCTCTTCTCCCCCCTCCGTGGATGGTGCGGAGTAATATCATCTGGAGAGGCCGAGGCCGACATTTTACCCCGGTCCGGAGGAGCCTTAACTCGGAGGGGACATCCGAGGACACGCGTTAAGGTAAAGCCCGTCTCACAGCTTTGTGTCTTTGGGCACATACATAAGTATTTACCTAAAGTTCAAGGACCGAGAATTCACTGACATATATTTAAAGCACAGAGAGAAAAAAAGGAAGGCTTTTAACGGTCTTCTATGATAAAAATGGCTACTTTCACATGGATTTACACACTGTAGCTGCATTATAAAGAACTATACTTTTGAATTTGGAATAATAAATGCATCACATACAAAAACCATCTGGAAATATAGGCTTCTTCCGTATAGTATCCGTAACCTGTTAGCCTGTATTTAAAAAACTCACCTAATTACACTTTTACAACCTTCTTAAGCGCTGTATAATAAATTTATCCTTATTGCTTCCATTTCCCATATACGCGGGTAGCGTTGCTCCCAGGGTTTATTTTCTTTAGTAGCTCAAACTTTACAGTTTTACGGCGATAAACCTACATTTTATGGCGAGCATAACTTGCCTCGGCCTGTACCAACCACCATCAATCTGCAGCAGCACCTGCAGGTGGACGTACAGTAGCCAAAGTTGTTCTGAGATTTATTCTTCGCCTCAACTTTAATGTTTAGCAAAGTCCGAGTCGCTGTGGACAGAAAGCAGCCACCTGACTGCAGCTGGGGCCGTTAAAACGCTGAAGCAGAGCCACATGCTCACAAATCGGCCGTATTAACAATTAATATTGGACATCCGGTGGCACTGCCAGCTGCGCCCCATTTTTATTGTCTGTGCGCTGAAAGGATCCCTGTTGTCTCGGCTGGATACTCCGCGAAGCGTGGTGGTTGCTTTAGGTAGGATTTTTTTTTAAATTTTATTTTATTTTTTATTTTTTTTTGCTTTATATTGTAATAAAAAAAAAGTAAAGTAAACATGCATGAAATGTGAATATGAGGTGTGAAAGAGAAAAGAGAGAGGCTGGATGTGGAAGCGCGGCTCTTCGTCTCGCCGTGCCATGCGGGACACGCTGCTGGCTGCCACCATGGCACCTTCCCTTCGTGCTCTGGCTCTTTATGTGCTGCTGCTGCTGTTGTTGTATCCAGCTGTGCGGACACACGGCACCGTCATGCCCCGTCAGCTCGGCTCCACCGATCGGGTCGTTGGCTGATTGAGGGTTTATTCGGGGATATTGCGGACGCGCACTGGATGGACAGGGGAGAGAGGCGAGGGGCGGCAAAAGGGGCCACTTTTGCTCTCCATCGTTACGGGAAACGGAGCTCCAAGGACACGGAGAGGCGGGGGCGCATCCAGGTCGTTTAGGGTGTTTGTTCATGTTTTTTCTTATTCCTTTGCAGTTATTTATATGTTTAAATTTGATTAGTGGAGATAGGGAGATTACCCAGGCGAGACCGAGCTTTGTCCGCCGCCCAGATTTTTGGAGCTTTAATTTGGCAAATTGGCTTCCCAGACAGACTGACAGCCAGAACGTCTCTCCTCCCTGTTCTCCCGCCTCCTCCTCGCTGTTTTCGGCCACACTCTGCCATCGCAGCCTCTCACGGGGCTCCTTCTGAATTTACTTTTTTCTCACTTCCAGTCTCTCCCTTTCGTGCGTAACCTCCATTCATCCGTAACAGTGCAATCCGCTATCAGCCTGGAGTTTTTGTGGGGTTTTTTTCTGATTCTGAAGAGGCCTCCAGCTGCTAAAGGTTCATTGTCTGGTCAGACTGATCTAAATTTTGCCTCATGGTCCACTGTCAGAATGACTCGCTTCCACGCTCAGATGTGTTTGGCACATGTTTTGGAGGAAAGAATTTTGCGTTATAACCAGCTAGCACTATAACACCTTTATTTTGAAAGTGCAAAAACAAGTTTTTACGGAGAAAGCAGTGATAGTATATGGAACAAAAATACCTTAAATTACCACATGGCTACTAGGAAGCTACAGAAACATAATGATAAAGTGTAATAACTCAAGCTCCTCAGGCAGGAGGTATACTTATATACTTCCTTGCAGACTGGCACGGGGACAGCTGCCACACCTTGAACAAGTAGTCCTTCCTATTGTACTTTGTTCAAGTCATCTTGGAGCCTGCTTTAAGGATGCATGCATAGCTGTTGCATTATAGGGTAGCATTAAAAAACTTCTCAAGAACTCTCACTCTCTGGACTTTCATGTGGAGGTTTCATATGGATAGTGCAGAAATAATGGGGTCCTATGGTTGCTAGACCCCAAAAATGTAAATTTTGTGAGGTTTTCTTCTGTCAGTTTTTACTGCGTTTTCAATAAAAGGGGTTGAGACAATAGATATACCTCATTTTTTTTGTATTTATTTATTTGTTTATTTTGGTATTTATTTCTCTGGTATTAAAAGACCTTTTTGTAAGTATTAGGGACCTCACAGCACCATTTTATGGCATCCACCATTTTAATTTTAGGCATGCAGTTCAGTTCAGTTCAATTCAGTTTTATTTATACAGTGCCAATTCACAGCAACAGTCGCCTCAAGAGACTTTACGTTGTAAGGTAAAGACCCTACAATGTTAGAGAGAAAACCCCAACAATCAGATGATCCCCTATGAGCAGCACTTGGCGACACTGGGAAAGAAAAACCCCCTTTTAACAGGAAGAGACCTCCAACAGAGCCAGGCTCAGGGAAGAGCAGCCATCTGCAGCAGAGAATTTAGCAGTGGCCGCCTGGTGGCGGTCACTTTCAGCCACCATAACCAGCTGCTTCTTGTAGACACATGGAAGTTTCTGCTGTGGTTTAGCTATGCTCCTGTTGTCTGTTTTAGTTATCTTTTGGAAACATCCTTAACGGACCAATCAGCATGCGTTAGCGTAATGCTAGCATTCCCTGTGAGAAAAACTAAAAGACATAATTGTAGTTTTATTTCAATTTGGACATATTATTGCTACTGTATTGCAAAAACTATTATGACATACATTTTAAAACATTTTTTATCTTTACTCGTGTTCATTGAGCACCCTCTGCTGCAGCCCCACCTTAACAGCAGCCAATTTTCGACAATGGAATTAATAGAAAGTGAAATTTCTCTTTTAGATCAACTCTGGTTCCGTCACAGAATATCGGCAGGCACTCAGATTTCTGCCCAGAGCCTCACTAGCCCTCTGATGATGAAATTCACCTCACCCAACCCTTCACACTTGCAAATGTGGGAATAGTAATCCTGGCGTCATGGTGATACTGCGTACCAAAAAAAAAAAAAAAAACAAAAAAATAAACATTAAAAAAAAAAAAATTTAAATAAAGT
>VUQI01002972.1:7501-20947 GCA_015106735.1 Paratilapia polleni | reverse complement strand
ACTGCTCTAGAGTCCAGTGGCGGCGTGCTTTACACCACTGCATCCGACACTTTGCATTGCGCTTGGTGACGTAAGGCTTGGATGCAGCTGCTCGGCCATGGAAACCCATTCCATGATGCTCTCTACAGACTGTTCTTGAGCTAATCTGAAGGCCACATGAAGTTTGGAGGTCTGTAGCTATTGACTCTGCAGAAAGTTGGCGACCTCTGCGCACTATGCACCTCAGCATCCGCTGACCCCGCTCTGTGATTTTACGTGGCCTACCACTTCGTGGCTGAGTTGCTGTCGTTCCAATCGCTTCCACTTTGTTATAATACCACTAACAGTTGACTGTGGAATATTTAGTAGTGAGGAAATTTCACAACTGGACTTATTGCACAGGTGGCATCCTATCACGGTACCACGCTGGAATTCACTGAGCTCCTGAGAGCGACCCATTCTTTCACAAATGTTTGTAGAAGCAGTCTGCATGTCTAGGTGCTGGATTTTCTACACCTGTGGCCATGGAAGTGATTGGAACACCTGAATTCAATGATTTGGATGGGTGAGTGAATACTTTTGGCAATATAGTGTATATTCAAATGACTAGCCACTAGCATATACATATAAATCCTTTACCCTCTAATCACTTTTTATCTCTTGTTATTATGCTATAAAAACTTGAACTGTTGAATGTATCCAGTCAATTATGAATTTCCAACGAACTAACTAACTAACTCTACTTATCATGTAAAACTGCACTTGACAGTTGATGTTTGAGGTAGCTAGCAAAGTGATATCGTATATCAGAGGTGTGTCATCCTCTCCCATGTGAAGCAAGTGTCCGTATTTACTCAATTTTGTATTAATATCTCTGTGATTTAATTATTGTCAGAATCTGCAGAATCTTTCCATCTGGGTCCTTATACTTATGATGTCGTACAGGACTCATAGTCGAAGTAAGCAGGCCGAGAAGCTAACTTGGCGCACGTTTTCTGCTCTGTTTATTTATTTATTTATTTTACATCTATACAAGCTGGTAGAATTTTTTTTGGTCATTAATTGGGACTTGGAAGAACATTTTTCAAAAGTCAAAAATCTCAGTTTGTTTTTATTTTGTGTCTGATTTTAATGAAGTTTAATTGTTTTTTCAGTTGTCTTTATGGTCATATAACTGTTTCTACATTTATTTGACATTAGTGCAACATACATATTCTGATAGCCCTGGATGTCCTGAAAAAAAAGATGTATAAAACCTAACTGTGCCTTAGAGGGTTCAGCTTATACAAGCATTAATACAGAAGGAGTCCAGGTGAACCAAAAATAGAAAGAAAAATGCCTCAGAGGCCAGAGGGCTAAGCTGGTGCATCATTCATAACTGTCATGCCACAAACCAGTGGTAGGTAGTCCTCTGACCTGATTCATACTTGCAATTAAAGAGTGACTTAAAAATTAATAATAAGAGGAAAGCATGGAAATGCTGATGTGTGTGCTTAGGAGACAGGTTTTAGAAGATGCCTGTTTCGCAGCAGTGTAACAGATCAAATGAAAATTTTAATAAATGTTACAGGAATGTGATTTCAAATTGCTTGTGGGTAAATGTCACAGACAGCCTGCTTCTGTGTAGACACTCGTAGTGAGGCTACTCGTGTCCATGTGACCACAAATGCAAAAGTAATTGTGTGTACCTTCCCCTCCAGCTTCTGGATGATCTTCTTTCCTCCTTTCAGAGCCATCTGCTCAGCCTCCTCCAGCCTGCTGCTCATCTCTTTGATCTGGGCTTCCAGACCTTTCTTCACTCTCTCCAGGTGGAGCGTGTGCTCCTGTTCCAGACGCAGCTCCTCCCCAACTCGTGCCAGCTGACAGAAGAGAACATCCATTTCAAATATTATTTAGCTCGTCTGTATTAATCTGCTGTGCTGCGGCATGGAGTCGTCTCACGTGTTTTACCTCACAGCTGGCCTTCTTAGCTTTGTCTGTGCATCCTCTCATCTCTCCCTGCAGCTCCTCGTGCTCCTGCTGCAGAGTCTGGAGATCCACCTCCAGCTTCCTCCTCCCGCTTAGAGCTGACTGGAACTGAATACACATCAGGAAAGTCTGTGAGTGTGTGTGGACCTGGTTAGAATGGCTGAAACAGAAGCACAGGCACTGTGTGCTACCTGGTTGTTGAGGTCGCTGTATTTCTCGCCGACCTCCTGTAGCTCTATCTCCAGAGCTTTTCGAGTCCTATCTGCGGTCTCCAGGGCTGCGCGGGTCCCCTCGCCCTCACTGACCAGCAGAGAGCAGCGTCGCTCCATGGCCGCCTGCTCCTCCCTGCTCTCCTCGTGGCTCCTCACTTCCTCCTCCAGCTGAACCTGTAGCTCCTGTGACAGAAGAGGACACTTGCTATGTCAGCAGGGCTGTGAAGAAAACACTTACTGTACTTACTGTATGTCGTGAGCAGACCTTGATCTGCTGCTGCATCTTCTTGCTGTTCTTGCTGAGCTCTGTGTTGCTCTTAGTGAGCATGTCCACTTGCAGTTCCAGCTCGTTGATGTCGCCCTCCAGTTTCTTCTTCAGCTTCAGTCCCTCTGCTCTCCCTTTCACCTCCACATCCAGACTGGCCTGCAGGGACTCCAATGCCCTCTGGTGGCTTTTTCTAACAGCAGGAGTGAGGGAGAGGAAGGAAGGCAGAATAAACAACATGAAAAACACGTTGTCTTAGCCTAGCCGCAAACTCCAGGGCTACAAAATAAAGCCATTGAGGAAGTGCCAAAATTGACCTCTAATGGCCACTTGAGGCTGTGTCCAAAAGCGAGTCAATCCCCACAGACTTCCACATTAAAAAAACCCAGCTTAGCAGCATTAAAAAGCATGTGTACTGTTGGCTTGCTGTATTACCATACAGCAAGCCATTATAAGAAGTTTGTGCTACAGTCTTGGTGAGTGAAATTCTACCATTTTATTAGTATGTTACTTAGCAATAATTAGCAGACATTCTGTTTATTCTCCTCCCTGTTCATGAATCTTTATAAAAGCTTTCATAAAAGGTTCGGTAATAAGCCTAGATTTAGATGCTTACTGAAGTAATGAGAGATTATGCCAATCAGAGTCAGTTACATTTGGTTTAACTTCATTCTTTTAACTTTAATTCTTATAAATTCTGTATGTAAATAAATGCACTAGTAGGAGTGTTTGGTGTGCAGTTATTTTTTGAGCTTTAGCTACTTTCCATAACTCTCCAGACTTCGCTGGTCCTCTCTGTTTCTAATCTGTTTGCTAAGCTAAACTAAGATAAGCTAAGCTTACAGTCATATAGGAAAGTTACATCAATCATCAATCTACTTCTCTAGCTCTCAGCAAGAAATCAAATAAACATGTTTCCCAAAATAACTATTCCTCAAAGACAAGATTTCAAAGCAGGGGAAACATTAGCTAACCTCATACTAAGTGGGTAGCTGTTTCAGACCCATAGAGCTGATAAAGCAAAATTTAGTCATAGGGCATTTTGACACCTATAGTTCGTTTACTCTGGTGCAAATCAGTTGATGAGTTTGTAAACTTGTAGCTTTTTCCCATGGTTTGGTTTCTTTTCACAGAGAGGAAACTCCAAGCGAACTCAAAGTGAACCAAAATGCGTCGCTACAAACCACGTGAGAACGTTCAGCCTGCTTATTGGCCAGGCGTGTCTGGGGCAGGAGCAACCAAAGTAAATACAGGAAGAACGTGCTGTGTTTCGGACTAGTGAATAACATGGAGAATTTACTACTAACATTCGTATTTATCTGGGCAATATTTTACAGTTTGTGTACTCTGCACATCTATGGCACATTGGTGCACCCCACAGTGCAATGCATACCTGACTACAGGATGGTGTTTAGCTCAAACTTGCAGCGTACGCCTGGTAGCTGTGTTGGATCGAGTTTGGATCAGGTTCTCACCATAAACAAACTGCTATGGAGCTGGTTGGAATGGACCAAGACCACCTCTTTCAAAGGGTCTCGGTGTGGTTGTTTTCGTCCACACCTGAGTGCAATTACCATGTTCACATCTGCACAAATGAACCGCATCAAGGGGGAAAATGAACCAGAGTGTAAACAGACTAAACAGTGCAGGTGTGAAAACACCCATAAAATCCAGTGTAAGGTGTAACTGTGTATTATCTGCATAGGAGGTAAGGGGTTGTCCACTAACGGGACAGTCAGTGGTTCGATCCTTGGCTCCCCTAGTCTGTATGTCGAAGTATCCTTGTGCAAGATACTGAACCCCAAGTTGCCTCTGATGCAGTCATCAGAGTGTAAGTGTGAGTGTGCATGTGAATGTTAGCTAAAAAAAAAAAAAAAGCACTTATGTTTAGATAAAAAAAGCACTGTATGAATGTGTGTGTGATTGGGTGAATGAGGCATGTAGTATAAAGCGCTTTGAGTACTCGAACTGAGTAGAAAAATGCTATATAAAATTACCAGTCCATTTACCATTTAGTTATAAAAAGGGGCATTGTGGTGGCAGGTGATACATTCTGGAGAAGAGCTGAATTAAGATAAACTTGAAGGATGAGAGGAAGCTGAGGTACCTCGCAGCTTCAGCCTCTTCCTCCTTCTCCTGCAGTCTGCGCTCCAGGTCTGCTTTCGCCTGAGACAGCTCCAGCTGCAGCCTCAGCACCTTGGTCTCCTCAGCCTGGGAAAACAGGAAGAAAGAATAATTAACACACAGTAAGCTTCAAATATGACAGCGAATCGAGACTTAATAAAGCACACACCTCCAATGCAGCCTCAGATTCCTCCAGTGAGGCCTGGAGCTCTTCTTTCTCCATCTCAATCTTCTTTTTTCCTTTCTGGAGCTCATGGACGCTCTTACCTCCATCTGACAGCTGCTCTGTCAGATCTGCTACCTCCTCTGTGGGACAAAGAAAAAGCTGCATATGAGGCAAACTAAGCTGTGGCTGCTGTATGCTAAATTCAACCCTCATGTGTGTGCCGTCATACCCTGGTAGGCCTTGTTCTCCCTGCGCAGAGCCTCGAGCTGCTCCAGAGTCTCTTCGTGAGCCGTCTTGAGTTTGAAGAGCTCGCCGGCGTGTTGCCTGCTCTCCTTCTGGCAGCCCTCCACCTCGGCCACCAGCTCCTCACACTTCTGCTTCCAATCTCCGAGCTGCTTCTCCAGGACCCTCTGCTTCTTATCCAGAGCCTGACCGCAGCTGCTGGCCTGAGGCAGGGAACATACACTGCTATAACGGTGAAACTGATGGCAAGGCATCAAACATTATATAATGAGCCTCTCTGTCTACCTTCTCCAGGTCCATGCAGAGCTCCTCCACCTCTCCCTGCAGCCTCTGTTTGGTTTTCTCCAGTGAGGAACATTTGGCCTGGGTTGCCTCCACGGCCTCCTCAGCCTCCTGAAGCTTGCTTGCCAGTTTCTTCCTGTGACACACACATAATTTGGACCTCTGAGACACATTACAGGATCTATTTAAGGCATTACATGTCGTCAAATGAAGATGACAGCTGCCAGTATCAATACCACGCACTTGGTCTCCTCCAGCTCGTCTGCGTGTTGGATGGCGTCGGCCTCGTGTTTGGTCCTCCAGTGCGTCACCTCACTGTTGAGTTTGGAGACGAGGCGCTGCATCTCCTGCTTGCTCTCCTGCTCCTCCTCCAGCTGCTCCCTCACCACCTCGCACTCCTGCTGCACTGAGCTCAGAGTGCTGCTGACCGCCTGCTTACACTGGCAACACATCACAGAGACACACTTTGAGCACACTGTAAACAACAACTAAGTGCAACTTATGACTCAGCCTAAAAGTTTAGCTAACATCCATAAGCTTTCCTATTACAAACCCTTAACTCTGCAGAAACGCCCACTCAGGACTCATGAAAACAGGTGTCAGTTAGTCTTCACTTTTACTCCTGATCCTTTTGTCTTTCTTCATCATACTCAGTACGACCTGTGATTGCATGCATAATACTCTCCTTAGACTGACAGGACTCACAATGACAGTTTCCCATTAACTTTCACCAAACTCACTAACATGGTGATGACAGACACACAGATTTACACTGAAACAATAGAAATGAGTACAGTGGATTTATACCTTTAAGTGGTGCTTACACTTAGTCCACAAAATAGTTCAAGTTCATCAAAAATCTTTTTCTTCTCCTCCTTCTTCTTTTGGCTGCTTCCTTTCGGGGTTGCCACAGTGGATCATCTGTCTCCATCTCACCCTGTCCCGTACATCTTCTTCTGTCACACCAACCCTCTGCAACCCACTATCCCTCCTCTGTACAAATCCAGACCATCTCAACCTTCCCTCTCTAATTTTATCTCCAAACCGCTCAACCTGAGCTGTGTCTCTGCTATACTCATTTCTAATCCTGTCCCTCTAGGTGATTCTCAACGAAAATCTTAGCATCTTTAACTCTGCCACCTCCTGTCTTTTTGTTAGTGCCACCGTCTCCAAACCATACATCATAGCACATGTCACTGCCATCTTGCAGTCCTTCTCTTTCACTCGTCCTTTGGTCCAAAATCAGCCCTTACACTCGTCTCCACACACTCCACCCCTGCCTGCACTCTCTTCATCGCCTCTCTTGTGCACTGTCCATTGGTTTGGAATCTTCACCATTCCACCTGCCTCCCTCTCATTCACACACACATATTTTGTCTTGCTTCTGCTGGCTGTCATTTCTCTTCCAGGGCATACCTCCACCTCTCCGGGCTCTCTTCCACCTGCTCCCCACTCTCAAAAATCATCAGTTTAATTACCTCACAAAGGTACCCACATTCGCAGAATATTTTAGTTAGTAAAACTTTTTTAAATACTAAGTTTATGCAACTTGATCTATTTAATTGGCCTACTCTGAAGAGGAAAACGGGCAAAATGTGTGCATTTTTTTGCTTTACATTCAAAACACCGACCTTGACCTCCTCATCCAGCTGTTTTTTCAGCTCTTCCAATTGTGACTGGAGGAGAGTCTTGGATCGGGTCAGCTGGCTCACTCTGCTCTCTGCCTCCTCCACCTGTCGACTCACGTCGGCATTATCAGCTGACAGGACACACAGAAGCATTGGTTAATGACACACTGTAGCATGCAGCAGACCTGAAGCACCAAATGCACAAAAAAACGAGCTGACAGTGTGATTATTTAGTTACAAGAGGCAGATTTGGTTTAGGTCGCGCATAGCAAGGAGATAGCAAATGTGCATCGTCCAGTAAGTTACAATCATATTGTCTCAGTGGTTGAAACAAAGTATTTCATGTTATTTTGAGGTCACATGGGAGAAATGCAAAAAGAGCCGTGTGATATCTTCTGTAGTCTCAAAGAATCACCACTTCAGTATCTCTGAAGACTACTCTTCTTGGAGACTACACATTTCTAACAGAAAACCTAGAAGCAAGGCCCTCAGAACTCCAGATAAAAGATGTGATCATGTTGCATTATGGGACATATAGGCAGGTTTTTCTGGTGCTTTACTCTTACTTGGAATTTGCATTGATTTTGACTGACCTTGTTTCTTGCTTTGTCAAAATTTATGTAATTAAAATACTATGCATGCATGGTTGATATTTTCCTAATTCTACAGTGGGAGTCAACCTAAATAAGAGTTTCCTCTTTAGATCTATTCACAAATCTCCTAAGAGCAACTTTTATTAAATAAAAGAAATAAATGTGGGTGGCCAGGAGGGTTTGGTCAGTCAGCTGCTGCTAGGTCAGTGAACTCAGTAATGACATATAGGTCATTTAATTAATTTTAAACACTAACACAACAACACACAAAACCTACAGCAACCTACTGGGAGCCAGTCTTAGGGACATAAGGCTGCCTGTAACTTCCCTCAGAAGATAATTTAAACCTTATGCATACCATATGCAGAAGATTTTGCCTTCTTGTAGGATAGAAAGAAACTGATTAAGAAAAATGTGACACTGGGGCTTCTGAATGGCAGAAAAGACTGCTAAAGACTTTCTGTAATTGCTTGTGTCTAACAGGTGTAACATTGTTGTACCTGTGAGTCTGTTCTTGGCCACGTTGAGCTCAGTGAGCGTCCTCTGCAGCTCATCTCCTCTCCTGTTGGCCTCAGATAGCTGCTCCTCCAGCTTCTTCATTTGGCTGTCAGAGGACGTCTGCAGCACAGTCACATCACTGCACATTAGGCCACAGTCTGTGACATTACTAGCTTGTTAAAAATAAAATGAAGGTCTATGTGATCTCAGATCCTGACCTTGGCTTTCTGTAGACTGTCCAGTGAAGCAGCCAGGTCATCCACCTCCATCCTCAGGTTCTGCTTCTCCTTCTCCAGTTTGGCTCTGGTCCTCTGCAGAGCCTCACACTGCTCAGTGAGCTCTGCAATGGCATCGCTGTGCCGCTTCCTCAGAGACGCAGCCAGAGCTTCAGACTGGGCAAAGGACTCCTCCAGGTCTCGTCTCAGGCGCTGTAGCTCTGCCTCTCGCTTCTTGTTCACCTCCATCTGTTCAACATACACAGGCTGCTCAGTAACACTTAGAGTTTTCCAGGTAATGCCCTGGAAACCTTCCTCATGAACTGGTATTTAACTGTACAATCTGGTATTAATTATGGGTGAAATTATGTAGTCTAGTCGAGTGCAGCTTAACAACGTTACTCAGTGTGCTCATAGTTAACCTGTGAGGCGGTGACCCCTCCTGCTTCCTCAAGGCGGTCTGTGAGATCTTCCAGTTCTCTGGTGAGATCTGCTCTCTGTTTCTCCACCTGCCATAAACACAACAGTTAAAGAATGATAATGAATATTAAGTATTCTACTTTACCTAAAGAAGAAGACTTCATCTGTTCTGCCCTGAAACAGTCCCACCTGATACGACAGGATATTTAACCACTAGGGGACCGATATGACTGACAGCCTGCAACAGGAGGTGATCTTTCCTGAGGTCAGAGGTTATTGGAGCAGCTGGTATTCATTCAGAGCAATGCAGGGGTTATTAGCTGCTATCACACAGTCCAAATATTATCTGTGAACTCCTGCTTACTGCAATATTTTTACCCTGCTTTTTGATGATATCCTACAATTTGCTCTATAGTAAATTAAACTGAATATTTAACAAGCTAACGCCTTTATAAAGTAACATTAATATGTGGTTGATAATGACCCTTAAAGTTCATCAAACTGAAAACAGCCAAGGAAAAACTAAAAAGAAATCAAGTCTAAAATGAGTAAGTTTTGGTTTCACACAGGAGACAAAGTCCAGTCTAAAGTCTTAGCAAACTCTTTGCTGGTTAATCATCCGAAAGATATAAACTAACAGTTATTTGGAATTATGTTGCTGACCACCTAAGAAATATAAAACTTTATGATTCACCCTCCTTTTGGTTTGAACCACTCGTGAGAAAATCTTTAACTGCTAAAATGTTCCTATATTCACCAGCTAGTCGCTAAGTTTGTCTATTTGCTTTTTGGCACTAGAAAGGTGAGTTGCTTATGTTTTTTCTTTTTGCTGAAAACAGCTTTCTGCTGCTAATGGAAAAAAACAATAATAGATGCAATGAGCCACAGCTGTCAGCACATCTCAGGCAGAAAACAGATGACTCTCACTGGGGGCCTCCTCTTCCACCCCCTACTGCTCCAGCTAAATCTAAAAAAAAAAAAAAGCTCACCAGCCAGTTACAGTCCAGCCCTTTGTGTCTACACGTTGGCTCTGACTCGAGGGTTAACACTGAGCACTTGGCTCACTCATCGCTCTCCTCCGCACTGCCGACTGAGTCAACAGTTTCTCTGGATCAGCACCACCTGACACCACTCACTCCCATTCACATACTAATGGAAGGTCAGTGCTCCCAAAGTGCCCTGCTGTTAGAGATAGGAGATTTATCTTCTTTTGCACAAGACCATGAAGGAGTAGGTGTGTGTCTCTGTCTGTATACTTGCCAATTTGTGTTTGCATAAATGATCTCTACTATTCATCTATGTCCTCAACCTCCAGAAGCGTATCTATACTAATCCCCAGGGATGTTCTACCCTGAAATAAAACTACTTTACTTTACTGGCTATATCTTATTGTCTATGAAGCTACAGGTTTGAATAGTTCTCTTATTGCTCAGCTTTCTTCTATATTAGAAAAGTATATGCAAAAAGAACCAAATGTTGTAGCTCTGACACAACAGTCTCCTTCAATTGAACTTGACTTCACTTGATTTGAGTCTCATGATGCCTACTCATTCGCTGTGAATTCACTGGTCTATTACCTATGCTATTCTAATATTAGATATCACATGGACTTTGTTCTAGGGATCTGGTTAATGTCTGATCAGAATGTGACAGAGATCTTCATTGTCACACACACACCTCTGTTGGCTTATGTCTTGAAAAGCTCAGGGCTGCAGTTCAGGTGTCAAAGCAGCTCTACATGTCAAGTAGTTGAATGGTAGGTTTACATAATCCACCCAGCGTCCACTCACTGAAAAGATATAGAATGTCGAGATTTGATTGAAAAGTGAAGGGTAAAAAATTTTCTCAAATTGTTTAAAAGATGTCTCTTTACATCTAACTTTGGTTGAAAAGTGAAAATAGAGCTTTCCTCCTGAAAATCTCAGCAAACAACAAGCAGATTTGAACCCAAAAGCTTTTTGCTACGTGGTGGCAGTGCTAACGACTACACCACTGTGTGTCCTAACATAAGGAAACAACAGCAACATACAATGAGACATAACCCATAAACCCATGGGCAACCTAATTTACATGTAGGTGTATATACAGTATATATATAGATATATATATATATATCTATATATATACACAGTTTAAAAAAAATTCCCCACTCGCCCTGTGGGCGGTCTTTTTCATCCTTCAAGCTCGGGTCCTCTCACCAGAGGCCTGGGAGCTTGAGGGTCCTGCGCAGTATCTTAGCTGTTCCTAGGACTGCGCTCTTCTGGACAGAGATCTCAGATGGTATCTGATGACCAGCAGGGCGTAGGTGTTGATTGCCCAGATCTTGTTCTTCCCAGCTGTCCAGCTCTTCATATTTGAGACTCTTTCTTGGATATCTGCCACTGTGATGGTTACTGGGTCCACTAGCCACTGAGCATTGATCACTGTTGCTGTGGTATAGATCAGCTGGTTGGTTTCAGTGATACAGGGATACTGCTGTGCATCTTCTAGTAGGCGGTACTTCTTGGTAATCGGCCACGGAGGGTCGGGTATTCAGCTTAGCCATGATCTTCTCTTTCAGGTCAGCTGCTTTTGCATTCAGCGTGCAAGTTGTTCTTGGGGCTTAGTACCCAATCTCGGAGTGTGGGGATGATGATATCTCCCCCCTGAAGTAGCATTTTTGTTGTACCTCATCAATCTCTAGTTGTGATAGCAGTTGCTTCTTCGGCATGTTGGAACACTGAGCTACTAGTTCTTTCAGTGTTAGTCTAGATGTTGCATTTCAAAGAATCCATAGGTCCCACATCCTCTTCATGTAACCTCTTTTTCTAGCATTACATGTATAGTAGCATTCCAGCAGTTCCCTGTTCTCATCTCTTTTCCATTTATGCCTTCTCCTTGTTCCAGTAGCGCACTTATCGTCAGATTGTCCTGGTTTCCCAACATCTGGCGCAGACCTTGTTAATCCGCGCTACGTCTGAGCCGGCATGACTCTGTCGGTATACATACCACTCGTGTCTGAGGTAGACAGGTAGCGTAAGGGGGTCTTGCCTAAGGACCCCTACTGGAGGTAGGCCATAGCTGGGATTCGAACCCCAGTCTCCCATGTGAAAGGTAGCGATCTCTATCTGTCTTTATTTATTTATTTATTTAGTACAATAAATAATCACAGTACTCAGTAAGTCTGCAGTCTTGCATATTCATCAGGCAGCTCAGGAGTGGAATCATTTCCTCTCTAAATCTAATCCAAAGGTTTCCAGTCTGTATCGTTAAGAATGGAAACCCCTGGAACTGTGATCTTCAAGCTTTTACTTTGGCAGAACTGCATTAAAAGCAAGCACAATTCTGCAGTGGAAATCATGCATGCGTGAGCACAGGATCGCTTCCTAAAACCACTGTCTGTGAACATAGTTGCTGCATGGAGAAATGCAAGTTATAACTCTAACGTGCCAAGCAAAAACATATAAATATAATCTAGAAACACAGCCTTCTGGTGGACCAAGTACATTTAAGATGGACTGAGGAAAAATAGAAAACTGTCCTGTGGATTCAACAAGTTTCCAAATTTGAAATCTTTTTGGATGCTGCATCCATCTGGTCCATCCAGCTTGTTATCTGTGCACAGTTCAAAAGCCAGCGTCCATGATGGCATAGGGGTGCATTGTGCGCATGGCATTGGTATATTGGATATTTGTGAGGGTACCATCATTAATGCTTAGTGATATATGCAAGTATTATAACAATACACTGCCCTTTTTCAGGTGAGGCCTTGCTTGAAATACATGCAGAATGTGTACACAACTGCATGACTCCCTTGTAATAGACTCTGGGTGCTAAATTGACCTCCCTGCAGTCCTGACCATTCCTGTGAAATATTTTGAGTATAATGAAACAGACAAATATGACACAGGAGGCCCTAAACTGTTAAGCAGCTGAAATCATTTATCAAGCAAGAATGTGAAAAATCTTGCTTTTTAAACTACAACCTTCAGTCTCCTCAGTTCTCAAATGCTGACAG
Organism: Paratilapia polleni; assembly: GCA_015106735.1. Classification (NCBI taxonomy): domain Eukaryota; kingdom Metazoa; phylum Chordata; class Actinopteri; order Cichliformes; family Cichlidae; genus Paratilapia; species Paratilapia polleni. The sequence continues at coordinate 8,357 of VUQI01002972.1, read as the reverse complement.
AGTGTTGTTAAAAGAAGATGTGATGCAACACAGTTGATAAACTTCTTTGAAACGTGTTGTTGGCATAAAATTTTAAATGAGCATAATCTTTTCACAAAGCAGTACACCTTGATATGTTGTCTTTGTATTGTTATCTAGATTTAGGGTTTGAATCCTTTGCAAATTATTGCCTTTTTTTCTGTTTTACATTTTAAGTCCCCCAAATCATTTGGAAATGGAGTTCAAATACAGACTATAAGAAGAGCTGCCAAATTTGTTTTAAGTACAAAGGCAAAGTTAATGCATCTCTGGGTTCTTTAACAGATCTTATTAGAATCCATTGGAGATGGGGTGAGGTTTACAAATAATTTCTTTAAGAAATTGTGTGGCTGTGTAATTTTAAGATGGATTTTATGCAGCTGATTTTTGAGACCTTTTATGTGTTGATATCTTATTCAGCCACCTGCTGAAGGACATTTCTATTGCACAAAGACCGAAATGCACCCTGAAACCGACTAATAAGATAAGCTGTAGGCACAGATGGACTGAAACTCCTGGGAGTGTGTTGGGGCTCAGAGGGTTGAGCCTGGAAGAGCTGAGAAGTTTGATACACTTGGTTGACTCCACTCTGGCTTAATGGAAGAAATTGATCTCCAAGGTGTCATTTAGAGATTGTGTGAACAACCCAATAGTACTGACACCGTAGAAGCTTGTGGTCTCCAAGAATCAAGCAGATAGCCTTGATTCTCAGAGTCCAGCTGCTCAGACAGTCACATCAGTGTTTTAAGGCACAGATTTGGGATTTAATTTGATTTAACACACACACGCACACACAGTGGACATTGGCACACACACACACACACGCATATATATATAT
>VUQI01002970.1:1095-14159 GCA_015106735.1 Paratilapia polleni | reverse complement strand
CTGGTCCGATTTTTTTTTTTTTTTTTTTTTTTTTTTTTTTTTTTCCCTATTTCTTAAGGACATGACTTTCAGATACTCTTCATCTGCTGTAGGCCTGCCACTTTTTCTTTTGTTCTCCATTCTCAATTTTTTAAGGACACACTGCACACCATGCTGAGATATGCCAAGTTTCGGCTAATAGCTCTTTGGGAATCACCTTGTTGGTGCAAAAATACTATTTTATGCCTGTTACACTGTGTTATCTTTGGCACTTTTCATATATTCAGCTAAAGAAATGAGAACAGGTTGTGTTTTGTGTGTTTTTTGTCATCCCTTGGGTTAGGTGCCTTTTTATGCTTGAATTATTCAGAGGTCAGTGTTAAGTGGCTTAACAAACAAAAAAGTCACTTATCTGAATATGGTCAGGTACAAGACTGGACTGAAAATGAGTGCAAAAGCAGCCATTGTCCAAAGAAAAACTTTGAAAGACCTTCAGAAAGCCTGGAGAACTATTGCTCAAGACCACTTTAAAAAAGAAGAAGAAGAAAGTCTGGCTCATTGGAAACAAAATATAAAGAAATGGGGGTGTGGCTCAAGACTTTTGCACAACACTGTACATATGTATGAATGTGAATCCACAGGACTGATTTAGTTTTTCTGCCTGCCTCCTATTCTCCCCCTCTCCGTGTTCCTTTTTTTCTCTTTTGTTTGTTGCTGTCTTGTCCGTCAACATCAAAGGGAGCAATGCCCCAGCTGGACAGCAGGTGTGCTCTTCAGCACTGCAGCACACAAGCTACTGCAGTGCTGCCATGTCTGAGTGTGTAGGAGACTGTGTGTGTGTGTGTGTGTGTGAATGCGTCGGCAGATGGGACAGCCTGGCGTGCTTGCCAGCTCAGCCACTGCTGCTCCTGCCACTCAGCTGGAGAGCGGAGAGGGTGGGGGAGAGAGGCAAGGCTGGAGGAGCGGAGTGGAGTGCTGGAGCGAGAGAGAGAGAGAGTCCAGGCCCAAATAAAGACATGGGGGCCAGGACTGGACTGGGTCCCTCTTTGCTATAAAAACGCTGGCCTCCTGGAGACTCGGGTTTGGTGGTTGGGGCTTGGGACCAGCGACCACCACAGCTGCTGCAGTCTTCCTCGGGGGAGTTCCCTCTGCATACTCACCATCATCATCCTGGTCATCATTTTTGGGGGCATTCAGGATGCCTCGAGTGGATGCAGACCTCAAGCTGGACTTCAAAGATGTCCTCTTCAGACCCAAGAGGAGCAGCCTGAAGAGTCGCTCAGAGGTCGGTGCTGTTAATTACTTCTGCTCATATTATGCAACTCATGTAGTACAGGTATAGTTTAATCAACCATCAGACCAGTTTGGTCTACAGTTGCAGTAAGGAAGTATATATTCTCTTAGGCCACCGTAGTACGCAGCGCAATACATGCTATGTTACTGTTTATACATAGGGCCGGATGGCTGAGGGTAGCATTTTATGGCCCTCCAATCCTGATTGCTACACTTTTATCACTGATAGCAGCCGAAGAATAGAAATACCTGCCTGCAGAGAAGGAACATTTATACTGACATTCATCCACAAAATCAATAAAGATGTCTCACTGAATCTGTAAAATGCACACTCAGTGTACACCCATATATGTGCCTCTACTCACTGTCCTGTTTGCTGTTAGCTATCAGGTATGTAACGCCTGTGTATTGTAGTGGAAAAAAATAGTCCGAGTGGCTCTGCAACAGTGGAGTGACCTTTTTAAAGGTAACAGTAAACCGGCTAGACACAGGCTACAAGCAATACTTGACTATAAACAAAGACAATAGAAACAAGGAGAGTCACAGGTGTAAAAGAAGAGTTTGATCAGTTTGGACTTGATCTGGTTCTATTATTATCATTGAAAGCAGACTAAACAGGCCAAATTGTGTACAGCTACACAACCAAGTAAATTTTGTTTATCCTTATAACTTAATGAGCTTAATTATACACCACTAGATTTCATGGTACCGGCCCAACATCATGATACTGGTGTAGTGGCACTAGATCTAGAGCAAAAAGTTTTGAGTGAGTGGATGCTGCTCTCTGAGAGGACAAGCAACATGAGACACAGGAGACTTCTCAGAAAAGTTGTTTAAAAATAGGACAGACTGTGTTGCAGGCCACCAGAGCACATTCCACATGCCACAGAGATATCAGTAAAACAGTACCTTTAATGCCATTTGTGTTTAGTTATTCAGTTATTTCAGATCCTAATGTGAGTCTGTGACTGAGGCCGCTGGATTCACGTGTCATACTTTGCCATTATTTACTGGTGAACAGAAAGGAAGTAAACTGAAAATCCTGAGTCAGTGTGCTGTATTAAAAAGAAGCCTATATTGATTTGCTGCAGCGAGAAAATGGATTACCTCCTTCCCTCATCCATACTTCTTTCACCTCTTTCCTACCTCCCACTATTATGAGTTATAGCCTCATCTTTACTGTGGCACTTAAAATGAGTCCACTGTGAAAGTCATGGTGTACTGTGTACTGTAAGACTATAGCTTAAGTAGCTTTGCCTAACAAATGTGTTGGCTCTATTCAACAGAAGTGTTCAGCACTAAAAAGGGACAGTTTAGAAAACCTGTTTTAAACAGCAAGCCTAGTCTCCACTATGTCCCTCTTTTTGACAACCATACTGACCATCTTTACCTTCTCCGTATCCAGTTTGAAGTCATTTGCCAGTTAGGTGAACTTTTACATATTTTGCTTTCAAATAATTTTTGCTAGCACTGATTACGATACCAATTTTTGCCGAATCCGATTTTCTTTCTAAGACTCTAACTGACAGCATACACAAACAAAAATCAACTTTTCTTCAATGCAAAATATTAATTTCATAATAGAAGATATTATTAACCTTTACAATTCCCGCCAAACTGCAGTAAGTTACAGGATTTTCTCTCAGTTAAACAACTGAAAATAAAGTGCTCTGCTACTGGAAAGACATACAAATAATTATCTGAAAATGAGCATATTTTATCTTACCAAACAAAAGCAGGTGCAACAGATTTATATAACAAAACAAATGTCAGTTACTTACATCATTTTCCAGTATGCTTATAACTTCACCAGATAACAGGAGAGCGACCCTTTTCACTTTTTCACTCATCTCCATAATTTTCCTCATAACCTCTTTGATCCTTTGCTCATACCGAGGCTGCTGGCTTGTGGCTGGCTCTGAGCTCTGGCTACTTCAGCTTTAGCCACTTGGCCTTTGTTAGCTGCTTTAAAATGTCCGTCTTCAGCTGGGTGAGGGTGATTTAAGTGTTTGATTAGGTTCGCTGTTACGAATGTTTTCATGGTGGTCCCCCCACGGTTTTCTTTGGCGAACTTTGTGTCTTCACCCACAGTGAAGAGCTTCCACGCTAACAAAATGTTACCGTGAGGCTGCAAGTGTGCGCGTGACTATTTGCCTGCGCTGCTGTGCACGTGTTGCGCATGCATAAAACAGACCGGCTCATAATCGCACATACATGAGGCTGAGAACACTGGAAATCAGCTGATTCCGGTCCCTGGCTGATGAATCGATGCATCGCTATCTAGCACCTTTAGCACAAGTAAAAAAAATATTCAGAATTAGAACCCGAATGATATGGGATTTTTAAGACTGATACCAATACCGATAGTTGGTGATTTAAAAATCTGATATTCTGATATATCGGCTAATATTTTTATATTTCTTTTGGACACACAAAACATAAACAGATTTCCCTAACATTTGTTATGTGTAGTTATTTATTTACTACCCGACTCTGCTCGGATCAGCAGGTTGTTATAGATCGGCTAATATCGGCCCGCTGATAAATTGCTCCTGACTCAGTAAATGAATTTAGATTTGCTAACATTAGGTAACATTAGCCACCATAAGCTGTGTCAGACCAAGTAAGGCCGTAGCAGCAAAAGTACTAAGCCTAATGAATGGAACAATGGTTTGATTTATTGCAGAGTTTAGTGTTTTATCTGTGTGAAGATTTGTTATTCTTGTAAGTAACATACAGTGTGTGTTTAAACTCCATTCTCTTCCATTCTGAGCAACTCAAAGTTCAGTGGTCAGACTGTTAACTAAAAAAGGGTTTATTTATGTGACTTTATTTGAAATAAATCATTTCTAGGATTCACACAAACACTTTCCTGTAAAGGGAGCAGCTTGTGTGTCACCATGAGCTCAGCTTGTCTCATGTAGCTTATCACATTACAGGCAGCAGCATTAGAAGCTATCCATTAGATCTAAATTATTCAGTGGATCCACACACAGATGAGAACTGACCTTCTCCTATTTCTAAGAAAACCACAAAGATTAAATAAATAAATAAATAAATCTCTTTACCTTCAGGTGGATCTTCACAGGACCTTTACATTCCGCAACTCTAAACAGACCTACAATGGTATCCCCATCATTGCAGCCAACATGGACACCACGGGAACATTTGAGATGGCACAAGTTCTCAGCAAAGTGAGTTTACTGAAGAGAATGGATAATAAAAAAATTAATTGTTTTTTCATATGGATGCGGATTCATCAGCAGTTTCTTCTTTCCTGGTTGAAAATATGTGAAACAAAACTGGAGATGGAAAACAATCATGGACTATAGAGAGAAATGTCACATAAAATCTGAATTAAAATGTGAAAAATATGCTGTCATTGAGGGGCCCACAGTATCTATTTCTGAATAGCCTCTCTCATTGTCTTCCTGTCTTCCTTTCTCTCTGTTTCTTTCTTTAGCACACCCTCTTCACAGCCATTCATAAACACTACTCTGTAGAAGACTGGAAAAACTTTGCTGTTAGTCATCCAGAATGCTTAGAGGTAAGATCGCTAGTCTTTGCTTTTTATATGTAGATTATCTCTCATGAGCAACAGGAAAAAAATAAAGGGTGTTACCCTTGATCATTCAATGATCATTCTTCCCCACAGCATATAGCTGCTAGCTCAGGGAGTGGCAGTGCAGATCTGGAGAAGCTGTGTGCCATCCTGCAAGCTGTCCCTGCCCTCAAGTACATTTGTCTTGATGTTGCCAATGGCTACTCTGAGTACTTTGTGGAGTTTGTCAAGACAGTGAGAGAAAAGTTCCCCAAACACACCATCATGGTAAGAAAGATAGAGCATCACATTGGCTGGCAGTTTGTCTCCTGGTGGCTTATGGGATATTTAAGACTGTGTGCCGGTTTTGCAGGCCGGTAATGTGGTAACAGGGGAGATGGTGGAGGAACTCATCCTCTCTGGTGCTGACATCATCAAAGTGGGCATCGGGCCAGGTGGGTGGGTGCAGCTGTGTCAAACACTGTAGACCAATAGTCAGGCATCCAAATGCACGAGACATAAGACAGAGACATACAACATATTAACCTAAAATAGCAGGTTATCAATGTCATGTTATTAATTTAGAGTCATTTTACTGCACATGCACAGCATATAGTGTATCTGGACATTACACAATATAAAGTCACTGACTCAGTGTCCCCGCCTGCAGGATTAAAGTAGCAACTCTAAGGTTGCTATGGAGACAGGAAAATGTGGTTTTACTGGTATGATTATGGCAGATTTATAAAATAACTAGTTTTACAAAATTTCAACTCTTGGTCCTACTGAGCCTTAAAGTCAGTTGTTTTATTTTTGATTAAACATCCTGATGCCCTGCCATTTGGATATTTCCTTTTTTATTTGATTGTTATCCATCAGGCAGACAGTGTTCCACATCATCTGGTGCTGTTTATTGCCTCCTGCTAATAGAGTAGTCAGCTGACTCGACCAGATGAAAAAGACAGCAGGCTCCTGTAACTCCTGTAACAACAACAGCAATTCAGTAGTCAGAAACAGATCAAGATGGACTTCTCTAATGTGTGCTCTGACTGTTGCAGGTTCTGTGTGCACAACAAGGTTCAAGACAGGAGTGGGCTACCCACAACTCAGTGCTGTTATAGAGTGTGCAGACTCGGCACATGGACTCAAAGGACACATCATCTCTGTAAGACTATATCAAAAATAACTGTGTAATAGGTTAAAGACAAAGTTATTATGTATACTAGCACTAAATGCTTGCCTAAGTGGGAGTTACCGGAGGACTTCCTTTATCTGGATTCAAACCCATTCATGGTGTGGTAACCATTGATAAAAAATAATTTAATAAAAATAATGAGGTCAAAGAGTGATCGAGGTAAATGTAGGCAATTTTACTGCACAGGCTTGCAGAATATGTTCCAAACATGTAAGATGCTGAAATAAAAATGATAAAGAGAAGAGTGTAATGGTGTTGTTTGCATTTAGATATTAAGTACACATCAAATAATAATAGTTCTTATGTAATTTGGCATACCTCAGCCTTTTCTCCCTGTTTTCATTCCTTAAAAATGGCTTCTTGACAGCCACCCTTCCACTGAGACTATTTCTGATGGTTCTTGAGTGAACAGTAGATGGATCAACTGAAGGGCCAGATGTATCTTTAAGGTCCTGTGTCAGGTCTTTGGGGGATTTTTTTTCCCCCTATTTCTTCAGGACATGACTTTCAGATACTGTTGATCTGCTGTAGATAGTTTTTTAGACCTGCCACTTCTTCTTTTGTCCTCCAATTGTCCAGTTTCCTCAAATTTTCTTTTAAGGACATACCGCACACCATGCTGAGATATGCCAAGTTTTTTGTGGGTTGGGTGTTGGGTGGTACTTAGAGGATTGGGCGGCAAAAAATGATCAACAGAAGAGCCTTTTTGCCCATCAGTTCACCAGGTCTAATATATATATATTTACCATTGTATATGTAATATGGGCATTAGACCAAAAAATACTATGGATCACTAGATATGCAGGCAGGTGATCATACCACAAAGTACTGTAGTCTTCACACTGCTGTATTGTTTGCTCATACGTTAAGATATTAGGTGTCTGCTGAAATGAGGAAAATGAGGGATGAACTGTGGTATTTCAGGTCTTTGTGCAGGTAAATTCAACAGATTTGAATTTGCAGTAGCTTTTTATGTTGATAATAATACAGTTAGTGAAGGGTTGCAGCCAGTAGAGGGCATTGTCAGTCTAGTCTTTCAGAAGTAAACAGAAGAACCTTTCCAGTTTTACTCTGACCTAATGTGAACTGATATAACTAACATGTACTTAATCTCTGTTAAGGATGGTGGTTGCAGTTGCCCAGGAGATGTAGCTAAAGCCTTTGGTAAGTAATCAACCCCACACTATAAGAAATGTTCCTGTTAATTTACAATAAAGTAGTGGCAGATATATTTCCCAGCTTCCAGCTGTTATTTTACAGTGTACTTACTGCAGTCTACAACAACAGTTTCTCACTGTAAAAACTTTTATGGTATTGTACTGTATAGAATATAAGCTTTACGGATAATAATGTCAGCTGTTTGGTTGTCGTTATACAGTTTTTTAGTCTTTCACTACTACAATCTCCATAACTTCATGTCCTTGTCCAAGTACCCTGAATTCAGCATCTTGTGTTTTCTAAACTTTCTAAACTGTTCCCCTGTTCGTTCAGGGTACATGAATGGTGCTGTATGCAACATTTTAACAAACAGCCTGAAGGTGAACGCGATTAATTGCGACTGGAGTATCAGTAATAGTGGCTCATTGCAAGCTGAACATCTACACTGAAGTCACACAGAACTACATCACGCATCCAGGCAATCCAAACACAAAATAACTTAAATAACCATCTCAACACTACTGTTAATTATATGAACTTAAACATTTACATTCCTATAGGCTCTTGCCGAAGAAAAAATACTGTATTATACTGTAAAAATGTACAGTAACTTTTTTCCTTAAAGGCATCAGCATTTACCATATTCATCTATATTCACAATTAACAGTATATTACTGTAAAAAAAGAACTGTGTATATTTCTGCAAGTTTGTTACAGTGCACTGTGTTTGTCTCTTCAAACTGCTGTGCTGTTCTACACATCTTACCACTGTGCCTCCTGTGGCTCTACCTTTGCTCATCAGGTGCCGGTGCTGACTTTGTAATGATGGGAGGAATGCTTGCAGGCCATGACCAGTGCTCCGGTGAGGTCATTGAAAAGAACGGCAAGAAGTACAAACTATTTTATGGCATGAGCTCTGACACAGCCATGAAGAAATACGCTGGAGGAGTTGCTGAGTATAGGTGAGAGAGTGATAGCCTGAGATACATAGCAACAATTGTGAGTCATTAATTATGGCTTCATCCATGTTGCTATGGGAATTCCTATTCTTTTGACATAATATTACTGTGTTTATAATAATAGTCTTTGACTATTATTATAAACACACTTCAATAACTCAGATGTTCATAACATTTTTTATAGAATCCATTTTATACTTTGATGGTTCATAACATGGGCACAAAGAATAGCATACAGTGCCTTGTGAAAGTATTCATGCCCCTTAAACTTTTCCACATTTTGTCATGTCACAACCACAAACTTAAATGTATTTTATTGGGATTTTATGTGATAGACCAACACAAAGTAGCACATAATTGTGAAATGGAAGGAAAATGATACATGGTGTATCAAATAAAAATCTGAAAAGTGTGTCATGCATTAATATTCAGCCCCCCTGAGTCAATACTTTGTCGAACCACCTTTCGCTGCAATTACAGCTGCAAGTCTTTTGGGGTATGTTTTTACCAACTTTGCAGATCGAGAGACTGCAATTTTCTTCTTTGCAAAATAGCTCCAGTTCAGTCAGATTGGATGGAGAGCATCTGTGAACAGCAATTTTCAAGTCTTGCCACAGATTCTCAGTAGGATTTAGGTCTGGACTTTGACTGGGCTGTTCTAACACATGAATATGTTTTGATCTAAACCAAATTCCACTGTAGCTCTGGCTGTATGTTTAGGGTCGTTGTCCTGCTGGAAGCTGAACCTCCACCCCAGTCTCAAGTGTTTTGCAGCCTCTAACAGGTTTTCTTCCAGGATTGCCCTGTATTTAGCTCCATCCATCTTCCCATCAGCTCTGACCAGCTTCCCTGTCCCTGCTGAAGAAAAGCATCCCAATAAAATACATTTAAGTTTGTGGTTGTAATGTGAAAAAATGTGGAAAATTTCATTGGTATGAATAGTTTTTCAAGGCACTATAATTGCAATATGTGTAGCATGCAAAAGTTGCCTGTATAAAAAAGTTCAGCCCAATTAAATAAATAAATAAAATAATAAATAAGTAGCTGTTTTATCAAACGAAAGTCTTTAACCCTACTTTCTCACTTCTTCCCTTGGCTCCCAGGGCATCTGAGGGGAGGACAGTCGAGGTTCCCTACAAAGGAGATGTGGAAAATACCATCCGTGATGTGCTGGGGGGGCTCCGCTCCACCTGCACTTATGTGGGTGCCGCCAAACTCAAAGAGCTGAGCAGGAGAACCACCTTTATCCGTGTCACACAACAGTCTAGTCAAATGTTCACTTAGGGAGGGGGAACACTGTTGCAGAAATATGTATTATACCTTTGAGCTGTAGCCACTTTCTACCAGTAGTAGTAGCACCACATGCAGACCTACACTTCACTTCACAATGCACCCGTTTCTCTCAGGATATCTGCTGTCGGAAAGCTTTCAGCTCCTGCAGGTTGCAATTAAATAAACTCAAAGTTTGACTTGAATTTTCCCAGAAGGATAACAGCACTCCATTCACTTTAACCTCACAGTGAGTGTGTTTCTGTGCTTACAGAAACTTAGAATGTACTGCTATAATTTATGCTGATTTTGAATGGGAATGTGCAAATATGCTTCACTTATAACAGCCTTGATAAATGCTTTCCAGTTTGGGGAAAAAGCATTAAAAGATCTTTCAAAAACCTGTATATAAAGTTGCTACTGGAAGCTATTTCAACATTAACAATATACCAAGAAGAAGCAAGAATATGAGCTGTGTAAAACCCACTCAGCAGGAAGATGTTGATACTAGTAGTAAGAGCAGTTATTTTGCTGAACTGCATTTTGAAATGAATGTGCAAATCGATATGCAAGATCCATAGACTCCACCCTTTAATTGTCATGGGAGAAATCATGTTGCAATAAACTGCATGCACAACCTTCTGCTAGTTTCCTCAGTGGTGTTGATCTTTCATTTTCAGTTGAGTTGAGATTCTTCCACAATGAGAATAAAGTCTTCAGGGTTTATGTATTCCAAATATTTGGTATATTTAAGACACTTTTAGTTTAAAACTGTCACATCTGAGTCTGTGCCCCACATTTTAAATTGAGAGAGACTTGATATTTGTGCCTTTTACTGCATTGTAAAGTAATGCAATGAGGCCATTAAACACAGTAAAATAAAAACCCCACTATGTAATAAATACTGTGACTATAAACAGCATTACACTGTTTATTGCAGTCAAGACAGAAAATGGAAGTAATTGATCAGAGTGATTAATGCGATTCCTCTTTCTGGATAATAAACTGTGTACCTGTTAGCTTTTGACTTTTGACTTCTTTTTTTTAAAATTAGAACATGTTAATATAAAGTTGTCAATGCTGGGCAAACGTGGAAACCATCTAGCAAGCTGTCTGACTTGGAGTTAAGACCAGTTAGAATCATGCTGCATGATAAAGAATTTTCATTCATCATTTACCGCCCACATATTTCTAATATTTCAGTCAGCACATTGCCAGTGTTGCCACTCCATTTGACAACAAAGGGGCAGTGAGCAGCTAACATACGGAAGAAGAGTGCATACAGTGAGGGATCACAAAAATGAAGATGAAACTAAGACATCATACAAAGCAGCTGTTTCTGCTGTGCTTCTGGTGACCTCTTGTGTATTTTTGCAAGGGTGTATACAACAGTATTTGGCCGATGATACCATTTTTATAAGCGGATTTGAAATCAAATAATCAAGGTGTGATTGAAGTGCAGACTTTCAGTTTTAATTCAAGGGGTTTAACAAATGTATTGCATTAACTGTTGAGGAATAGAATATAGCAATTTCTATACACAGTCCCCCATTTTCAGAGGCTCAAAATGAATTGGACAAACTAACATAATTTTTAAAAAAGTATTGTTTTTATTGGGATGAAAATCTTTTGCAGTTAATGACTGCCTGAAGTCTAGAACCCATGGACATCACCAAATGCTGTGCGTCCTCCTTTGAGATGCTCTGCCAGGCCTTTAATGCAGCCACCTTTGGTTGCTGTTTGTTTGTGTGTCTTTCTGCCTTCAGTTTTGCATTTAATAACTAACTAAATAAAAGCATGCTCTGTTGGGTTGAGAGCAGGTGACTAACTTGGTCATTGAAGAATATCTCATTTCTTTGTCTCTTGCGATGCTTTTGCAGTGTGCTTTGGGTCACTATCCATTTGCACTGTGAAGCTCTGATCAGTTTTGCAGCAGTTGGGTGAATCTGAACAGAGAGTTTAGCCCTACACAATTCATTCTGCTACTTCTATCAGCAGTCACATCATCAATAAACAGTGACCTTATGAAGGTGTCTCTTGATTGTAGACTTTGAAAATGATATGCCTACCTCCTCAAGAGTGTTCTTGACTTGGTTAGATGTTGTGCAGTTATTTTTCTTCATCAAAGAAAAAAATCTGTGATCATCCACTATGGGTCGTCTTCTGTGGTCTTGCAGTCACTGTTTTTACGAAAGTACCAAATTGATCATTTCTGAAGTTTTTGCTGTCTCTCTGATAGGTTTATTTTGCTTTTTCAGCCTAACGATGGCCTTTCTCACTTGCACTGACATCTCTTTGGACTTCATATTGAGAGTTCCAGTGAACACCTACCAAATGCAACACTTGGAGTCAACTCCAGATGTTTTATCTGCTTGATTTGTCACAAAATAACAAGGGAAACAGCCCTCACCAGGCTATGAAACTGCTTGTCAGTCAACTGTCCAATTACTTTTGAGCCCCTCTGCAGGGAGGCAAGAATCAGAAATTAACTTTCAGGGAACTATAAACATTAATGTGTCTGAACAGAGTCGTGTTTAATTTATTGTATTCTATGCTGACTTTTTGGCTTTTGTGCAGCATATGAGTTGAAATGCACACAGAACTTCCATCACATTTCAACTGTTTCAAGCATCAAAGTGTAGAGTAGAAGAGTGTCAGTGCGGCCTGCAAAACACTAGAGGGGGATATTATCAAAGGCACCAATTTCAGCACTCGGCGAAATCAGAGGAAAAATCTCACAGTTAATAAGAAGTGTAGTTCACAGTGTTTGTGCTTTGTATGATTATCTAGGTTCTCATGAGAGTACTGTGCACTGGGTATGTTGCTGTATATTTATGAATTGCTATTCAAATAAAGACACAAATTGCCCATTTATTCCAGATATGTCAAGGTTTCATTTTGTTTTTCAAAGAGGTGCATTTGTACAGATGTCAAATACATACACCAACAGGGTTTCTCCATTGCTATAGAGGAAAGGGGGTGGTGAGACACAGGGACTTGGTGAGTACAATATAGTACAAACAAGTTGGCTGGGAACTGCTGTGGCCCCCTGTAAGCCAGACTGTCCATGCAGGTCTGCGCTGATGTCCAGTTCTCTGCCACCATCTCACAGGCCAATAAGTCCCAGTTTAGTACTTGGTGACACAGGTTAACTGAGAAACATCTTGACAGACTGGTTACTAGTCTCAGGGCTGAGAGTTCAGATCATGGGAAGGACACAGCTGACAGATCAGCTCCACCCCCTCCCTGGCAGTGGGCAGGGTCAGAGGTCAAGAACCATACAGCCTGTCCCCTGCTGAAGTGTTTGCCACCTTCCACAGAGAGGCAGATCAGAGATGTTCAGTACACTAAAGAGTAATCCAAGCCATCTCCAGAATAATACACATAATATCAGAATAATTTATAGTTAATTTCCAATAAGGACATTTGTTAATCATCAAATCAATTCAAAATCATATGTAATAAATTTACATATCTTATAACCCATATCAAAAAGCCCACTATGCAAATTGACTGGGGTGAAACTAAACTGTTAAGTGGGCCTCTACACTTTTTTTTTTTTTTTTTCTCTTTCTGCCTGAGTTGGTTATCCAGCGCTATGGACATTGACAAGACATCATACAAAAAAAGAAAACAAAATTAATGAAAAAAAAAAAAAAGAAGAATCTAA
>VUQI01002967.1:10210-24140 GCA_015106735.1 Paratilapia polleni | reverse complement strand
AAAATTTTATTCCCCCCCCCCCCCAAAAAAAAAAAAAAAAAAAAAAGATTATGTGTTTTGTATTTTTAGATCAAAACAGGAGTTGTCTTTGGAGTCTCCTGCAGCGTGCAGCTGACACTGTCCTTCTAAATCTAGCAGACATGTCTGAGGTGAGTATATAAACATACAGTCATAATTAGACAGCTTCAGTTTAAGGGTCTTCCTGAGAATTGTTGACTCCAAACAAAATTTAATCTTGCCTAACAATTTGACTCCTTTTATTCCTTTCACCCAAACAGCATAACCAAGCCTCCAGTTTCATAAACGCAACTGTGCTGTCACTGATATCCGCACAATTTATAAAATCTGAGGTTAAATTTTTAAAAGTTAAAAAAGTCATTTGTAGATCTGACTGTGCAAAGTTGCTGGATGTTGCTTTAATCAATGTGGAGACTGCCGCTCAGTGCAAAGGCTTCATTCGCTTCCCAAACTGTATGTGAACTCTCCTCCTCATATATATATATTGAAATTATTCTCATTTCTACCTGCACTCAAAGGTCAACATTCACATCTTATTCAATGAGTATTTACTGACCTTGTCACCTACTTTGTATTGAGTGTGGACAAATGAATTAAGATTCAAGGGCCTTGGTAATGGAAAAGTGTTTTAATTTCCCCCTGACATTAAGATGTTGTGCCTCATAGGCATTTGGTGGCGCATTACTTGGCGCCTGCTCTCTGGCTCTGCCATTGCCCCCCATGTTCCACTTAAACACTTCAATCACAGCAAAAGATCAAAGGAGCTGTTAAACTAATCAAGTGGAGACACAAGAGATGAAACTCCCCCTGTATTTGGTGTTTTTCCTATTAGCACTCTCCCCCTCTCTCTCCCTTTGCTCCCTTTCTATAACCCTATTAACAAACACTGTAAATTTAAGGAGGAGGTTTGCTGGCTCAATTGTCTGCAACACATATAGAGCAAACAATGATCCTAAACAAATGGGTGTGCAGTCTCTATAAGCTGCATTATTGAAAAAAAGAGTGCTCATCATCTTGGGAATGTTGCTCCTCTGCAGTGCTTATAGGGAACATTACCCCATCATCCTCTGCACCAGACACACACAGTACTATGTAATACCTTTATACACAGAATGTACTTACAGCTATTAGTGGTGACAGCTCAGTTAAAACCAAGTGTATTTATTCCTGCAACCACCAGTATTTTCATTCTTTTAATCCATCAGATTAAAAGAATGCATATACTTTCCTGTACTGTTAAATTCCAATGACACAAATAAAGGCAGAGGCAATGATGATGAAAATTAAATGAGTGTCGGACAGTAATACATTTTTAGAATTTTGATCTATATCACCTCTCAGCTAGCTTCAAAAGTAGACGAGTGAAATATTTCCTTTTTTATAATAACCTCAGAAGACGAGACCCAAACTGAATTTGAAGCTGTGTGGATTCATAATAAAACACTTGGAGGTTGAAGGACAGTCTATAGCGCTCCTTAAGAGCCCATACTCCAGCTTAATAACTCCCTAGTACAGACCCTCTGCCACTTTTCACTAGCTTTCAAAAGGCTGCCATATTGGATAATAACTTGTTATCAAGCAGCTGAAAAAGAGGTTTGTTTGGGAGAAAAGGTCAGGGAGTGAGCTTCTACTTAGTTTCTTCCAGAAGAAAACACTCTTAGAGATCTAACACATCTCATTTGCTGTAAAAAAAAAAAAAAAAAATGTTTAACAGCTGTTTTAAGAAGAAGATAATCTGTAAAAGCAAGGAAAAAAGCTTGTAACCATGCATACCATTCATATATGTGTAATAACATTTTTATTCAGGTTCAGTAATTCCATAAACTCCTGTGTTCTGATACATTTAATAAAGCAGGAGATATGCTTTGAATATATTATTGATGCTGCAGGCCATTGCTCTCATTCACAGGAGCACATGATGACATCTTTAAACATTCTTTTTGAGAGCCTCATCAAGCCCAGACATATCATTTTTTCAACTGTGACCTATATACTGATATTTTGTGCCAACCTTGTAGGAATTCATTTTGGTTTAATTCAGAAGTGTAATGTACTGGAAAAAAAGGGTTAATTTGACAGGTCTTTGTATTTCGATCACTAATTAAGTTGTTTCATTTAGGAGCCTAAATAAAGCAAACAGTCAGTGAATATATGCTATTGCAGAAATAAATATCTGCAGAAGAAATGAAATGAAGCAATTAATGGCAAACAACAGAAACTCATTAGTTTAATGGGAAAATAACAAAATAGAATAGTGCCGAGGGTGTTTTTATGCCATTGTCCATTTGTTTGTTTTTGCTCATGATAAATGTGCCTGCATTAATAATATGACCACATTTTTCTCGTTGTACTTTAACTTTGTAATCACAACTGCAGCACTTGCTCTATCATTGAATGGTGTCTAGATGAGATAATTCATTCCTGAGAATTTCAGTCATCTAAATATTGCATTTATAGCTTTGAGTTAAGGACTTTCAGGACACTGTCTTCCATTCTGAGATAGCGAAGACTAAGAACAACAATTAAAAAAAAAACTATATAGAAGAAGGAGAAGTTTTGATCTGATTACAAAGGAGGGAAAGTAGCTTCTGACAAGGCACATAAACTCTTTGGAGCCCTACTTTGAGTCTCCTTCTGCCAGTCCTTTCACAAGGAAGTTAATGATGCTGGCAAGAAGATGAATCACCTCAGACAGCACACAGAGCAGCACTGACAAGTGAGCACTGGCGAGTCTGACACCTGCAAGTACCAGAAGAAAGACTAATAGTCATGTCAGCTGCTACCTGTAGGAGTTGAGCTATGTCTCTCTGAGCTGAAAGAAACTGTCCCCATGATTGTAGGTGAAAAGCAACCTGAGGGATATGGCTCACTGGACTTTAACAAAACATTAAGTCCTGCTGGCCAGTGAGAAGAAATCTTGGATTACTTCTACAATAGATTTCAAAAGTAGTTTAAGGAAAAGTATGTTGTTATACCCCATCAACATATATATTTTGCAACATTGCTTATTAGACTGTAACGTGCACTTTGGCAGTAACAAAGTTGAGCAGCTTCATAACTGAGACTTTGTTCACTTGGTTAGCACTGTTGAAATTTGACTGCTCTCGAGGTGCATGCTTAAATCTAAAGGAGACTCCATAATAACAATGAGCAAACAAAAAATTTCCAAACAATTGAAAGTTTGACTTAAATTGGTATGTGCATGCCATATTAGAATAAAATAAGAGACTGTAGTTAACCTTTTTAGCCCCACTGACTGTGGGTCCCTCATTACTCTGCCTGCACAACTGTTTCACATTTGGTAATTTCCTACTATTAAATAGATAGCATTTTCTAGACAACTTTTGCCACCTTATCTTAGCACACACAAGTGCCTTTTAGCATTATCAGTCTAAGCCTATCACTGCATCTGTTTACTTCAAAGCTCTTAATGACATTATCACACACACACAAACACACCTATGCATGCAATTAGGAGGTATGAAAGGTGTGTATGTTTTGTCACAGCCTAGCTCATAGACTGTGAAAAGGAATGGGGAAACAATACCAGGTGGCAATTTAGAAAACAGAAATTTATGTATGAGAACATGATTAACTTAAAATAACTTGTATTTATCAGCAAGTCAGTAGTGTAAAGCATGTTTGGATAGGTGGCAGTATATGTGGAAAGCAAAAGAAAGAACCCAAGGAACTTGCTGTAGCAGAGTCTGAGAGAGACTGGAGACTGGAGCTTTTACAGGTGAGCACACTGGGCCAAGATGTATCTCAACCATTCAATTACCTCCAATCAGCTCCTGCAGTACAAAGCACAGCACAGCCAAAACAAAAGACACCTAGTGCTCAGGTAGCCTAGGGGTCATAAAAATTTTATAAAGATTTTCCAAAAGTGTTGTTTGAATGTGAATACACACACTACAACTATACTGCGTTTGCTTTCAAATTGCCAAATGCATAGTAGAGTTAGGATTTTTAATTGGTTGCATTACCTCTTTTGTTTCTTTGACCTTTCCTACATTCATTTTGGATATCCATCGACCGAGATTACATTATGGTTACTTTCAAACAGCCAACTGCCGAGCAGTGTTGAAATGTCTTAATCTTGTTCTTAGCAAAGTCATTATAAACCATTTAGCTGCATCAGCTCATGTTTGCCTCTATTCGTATTTTTGATATGACTACCAAGAGTCACTTCTTGGAGTATTCTAATAACAGTCTAAAGCGTGACCCAAACGGAACCAACAAAAGCATGAAACAGATTGTCAAACCCACTCTGTGACAATCCATTTTTGTCAGCATTAGAGGATGTCATCATAGTTAAAATCACAGCCACATTTTAATGAGAAATTCCTACGTGTCATCTTTTAAAAGGGAGCCATTATCAAAAGAAGTAAAACAAATATGACAGCCTCGAGATCGTCCTTTCTCTCCGGACCCTCGTAAAGTCCCCACAGGGATGGCGTGATGAACGATTCAAGGCCAGCTCTGGCCCAGGGATGCTCCACTGAACCATGCTTTGATCTATCATCTGGCCTTCCCATATTAATGATGAGGTCACCGCGTCGAGGGTCACGGCATTGCTGATAAAAGCGCAAAGCCTGCTATTTGTTATGAGCCCAAGTTGACTGATCATAACTCTTTTGATGAAAGGGGACATGATTTCACACCCCCATGCTGTCACTCCCAGGAGATGCCCGTGTTCCTCATAATATAATGTCATTTGAGGATCACAGTGAATGAGGCCTATCATAGGGAATGTAGTACTAAATGAAGTGGTTGTTATCACTCATAGGACAATGATTATGGTCTTTTGGGGATAGTTTGCAACTCCAGTCCTGCAGATCCACACACATACTTAGACATGCACTGTTGAAAGTGTGTAAGCTGTGATTTGTATGAGCTGAAACTGTAACTCGGATCAAAAAAGGCACGACAGAGGAGAAAGGCAAAACATATTTAGAAATGTCAAGTTTTGTGGGTGATGTCTGGATTTTAGAAAAATGATGCACTGAAATACAGTTAACATTTCTTCTTTCTTTACTTGACACAGGTTGTTGTTTTCAAAAGTGTTTGTTTAAATTGTCGTTCTGAAGTTAGGACAAATACTTGTTCATTTATCTTAATTTTGAGTGTCTAGTGTAGAAACCAATATTATTGTATTCTTTCCAATTTCATAATCAACATTTAGAGTAATCACTAGCAATAGCTAATAGTTTTTCATGGAAAACTACAATTTGAAACAATGCATTTGAGCCCATGATGCTGAAAAAAGGGAGAAAAAACAGGACAAAGGAACCTTACAAAGACTTATAAAAGCTCTGTAAACTTGACTTATGAAAGCTGATCAGAATACATTTAGTTCAGCTCAGCACTGAATAAATTCATATGTAATCAAGAAAATAAGTGCCACATCCATCATGCAAGAGGCAAATATGACAGATTGCCTGTTGTCTCATGTTTAATCAAAAGCAAATATTGGCCATAAGTATGTGTATTTGTGCAAATTGTGTGTTTGTGCTGTGATATGCAGCAGTGTACCTGCACCACCACCAAGAAGAGACTCCATGTGGTTTGCTCTGGGTTACCTAATTGGCTGTCACAGTGCATGTGAAATCAGATGTCACTTGGACTGGTGATAAGATCTGCTAACCAATCTTGAATAAGTACAGTTGAGTAAATTAAGCAAGACTTTCATCAAAACAAGTAGAAATCTCAATGCTGAGCAGCTGGCATTCTGATGAGTTGAAAAGGTCTGCACTGATTTATGTACGTGGTTACAGTGCAACACTGGTGAATAACTGCCGTATTTAAAGTCAGGAATTGGAATGACTTTGAATACATTTCCAACCTATTCACATGATTTTTGTACAGAAATGTTGTAGCAGTGAGATATAATGAGGGCATAAAGCGAGAATAAACCTCTTCAGGGAAGCCAAAAACTAAAGACATTCAGACATGGAATGCAGCATTGCTGGCCTCATGAAAAGGGCTAAAAAAAAAGTGAAGAGCACTGCAATACACAGCAGTATTTGCCATACAATTGAGAGGTGTCATCAAGTCACATATAATGCATGACGTGCATTTTTGTAATCTTTTTTTTTACTTCCTAGATTGTTGAATTGGCTATTAAAGGTAATAACATCTCACATCAGTTCATTTTCATTTTGTGCATGCCTGCCTGTAAATGCATCTACATGCAATTCAGACTTATGCTGTGAAAGTGATGATTAATGTCACCAGGGCCAACCTAGTAAGAAGGCTGTTGCAACTTTTATGGAAAAGTGACCAAGGGTTGTTCATTCAGACATGAAGCTAGCATGTTCAGATGCCCTCAGATTAATGGAAAGGAGTTCATGTCTAAAAAGAGCTTTAAAGGTACAATCACAGTCAACAGCATGGGACCAACTCCAGCTGTAAGCCTGTGCCTTGGTCAAGGGCACAGCAATAGGAGAATTAAGCTTGCAGTTTGTTTGTTTTTTCCTATGGGTGTAGATCATGAAAATTTCACACAGAAGGAAGCCCTGTAGGAAGTTTACATGCTCAAAAAGCTAAACACTCTGCCACCATGCTTGGTGAGTGTACATCATAGTTTGAAGTGTACAATGACTGTGTGAGTGTGGGAATGAACAAGTGATCTCTCTGTTTTTAATTGACAAAACACGTATACGGAGGCTGTGAAATAAGTGACAACTAAATGATGTTGTGTTCGGTTATAAACTTGCTGGACCTTTCACTTTCCCTCCTCTTCCTGTGATAGTGATATTTGAAGGCTGGTGTTTGCTAATGAAAGGATGAACCCAGCAGGTTCTCTAATGGCTTGCTGTGAATGTCACCAGGGACAATAAATTAAGCAGTGTCATTGCACCCTGACCCAGACATACTTGTCATCAAGCAAGCTTATTACAATTTGTACATATTAACTCACTGATGTTAGTATATTCAGCTCTTAACATTATTATTGTGCCTTGAATGAGATCATGACCATGTGCATGTTTTTTTCATGTCTCTCAAAGTGTTATCTGGCAAGATTAGATCATACAAGCCTCACCAAGGGCATACAATATGTTTGATGCAGTTGCCTGAGACAAATTTAAAACCTGCGTTGTTTTGTGAACTCAGCTGCTAAACTAAATGTCTTTCTGCCTTTCTGTTCTAAATCTGAATAAGAACTTTTAATGTTTCATGAAATGTGTTCATTTAGATTGGCATTAAACTTGGTCATGAGCATCATACCATCCACTAAAAGTTGTTTCTTTACCCCTTTTCTATATTACCTTTCTTGCAGCCCAATCTTTCAGATTTCCCATAAACTGCAGCCTATTCTCTCACCCTCAGGGATATATTGGGGTTCATTGAATGAATCTCAAACATCAGAGCAATCACTGTCTTGGTTGAGTGGCATTTCTCTCTGCACTCTCTGTCTAGCAGACTTGTTCCGCTTCATTTGAGCCCACATCCGGCCAGAGAATGATCAGAGCAGCCAGAGGAGTCTTCCCAGCCGTTTTGTGGGCGTCTGGACGTCTTGGGCTCCTCTGTATTCATTAGCAGGCTAGTCACAGTGGTGCAATGGAGCGTATCCTCTCAGTGGCTCACAGGGACTGTCAGCAGAGTGACGGAGACGGATCGCAGGTGGAGAAGCGAGGAGACCTGCCATAGATTAACTCGTCTGCCAGCAGGGGGACTCCATGGTACCATTTGTTTTCAGCTCCACAGATAATTTTTCTAATTAACCTTTAAGTGGATTGCTCAATGTTGTATTCAGTGTGAAAAGACTGCTGAGTACCTGTCGACTTTTCTTATATTCCCTGGTATTAATAAAATAAGAAATGCTTTCTCATTTATTGACGATTTTTCAAACTGTATTTTATCACCTGTAGGTGTGATGTACTGTATATGTTAAGCTTTCGAGCAATAGGCCTGTGGGCCCCTTGCAAAATCTCATCTCAGTTTTCTCACATAATTAATTCAATTTCAATTCAATTCAATTTTAGATCTAAATAATGTTACTGGCTAACATAAAGATCAAATCTAGATTATCTGTGACATTTATTTCAGAAGGTTACATATGGTTATATATGATGCTCCACTCACATCATATATATATCATAATATTACCAGCTGAATTCAGTTGTGACCATCAAATCTGCAAAATAATGAACAGATAATTTTTTTTAAAAAGTAGTATTTTAAACAAAGCTGAAAATAATACTATGAAAGACTAGCACATTAGTGACTGTTGTTGTGTTAGGACAACTGTGTTCAGGAAAGTAGTTCAGCTACAATAAAAACAACCTGATATTGTAGTGCTGTAGTACTGAGTGCCACTGAATGCTTTATAAGCTTAGAAGCTGTGAGTCCAGATAGCATACCTGTGATTAACAGAGTTTGGTTGAAGGTTCTGTTGTTTTTCCTGCTGATGGAGAGAGGGGAGTTAGACTGTGTGAGAACGTAAGATAAAAGACTAGTTTGGAGAGCTAACTACAATTAAATAATTTATTCTTTCAGTTTTGGCTACAGCACAGTAGCTCAATTTTATTTATATAGCACCAAATCACAAAAACCTCCTCAAGATGCTTTATATTGTAGGGTAAAGACTGTATAATATTAGAGAGAAAACCCCAAAAATCAGACGACCCCCTATGAGCAAACACTTGGAAAAAGTGGGAAGGAAAAACTCCCTTTTTAACAGGAAGAATCCTCCAAAACCAGGCTCAGGGAGGGGCAGCCATCTGCTGCGACCGGTTGGGGGTGAGGGGAGAGAGACAGGTGTGTGGGAGAGAGACAGAGTTTAATAGTAACTAATGATTAATTGCAAAGTGGTGTATAAACACATGGAAAGTGAAGAGAGGTGAGTGAAGAAGAAATGTTCAATGCGTCATGGGAAGCCCCCAGCAGCCTAGGCCTATTGCAGGATAACTAAGGGATGGTTCAGGGTCACCTGATCCAGCTCTAACTATAAGTTTTGCCAAAAAGGAAAGTTTTAAGGCTAAATCTTAAAAGTAGAGAGGGTGCCTGTCTCCCGAATCCAAACTGAGAGCTGAGACCCGAGGAACCACAGGTAAGCCTGCAGAAGTAATAAATGCATGAACTAGTTTTTCAGCATCACTCTGAGACATAATGTTTCATGACAGTAACATCTAGTTCATAGCCACAAAACTTCATTGAGGCATGATATTTTATGACACCATCAGCTTGCTTGTCAACCACCTGGTAATGGGCTACAATGACCTTTTTTTGCCTTTATGCACCTACAACACCTTTTGAAAGCAGTTATTCCTGTTATTTTATTTCAGAACATCTCATTTACATCTTATTTACAAAAGCCGAATTATACATGGCATATGATAAGTTCATCCTGTTGCCTAGCAAACACCTAGCAATGAGCTAAATTTACCCATTTTTTGAATTTATGCACATACAACACCTTATAAAAGCTTCATGTCATTTCAATTTCACGATCAACAAACAGGCCAAACAATACTGTAGTATGGGCCTGTACTAGTTTACTTAAATATCAAACTACTGATGTAAGGCATGATTCATATTTATATATTTTGCATAGGCTATTCAGACTAACAAAAGATAGTTTTATTTACTGAAATCATCAGACTTGTGTGCTGTTAAAGTTTGACTTAACTCTCAGAGTATAACCAAGTGAACTGAGGAAATTAAGTTTCAAACTTTTTGTTAACTGTCAGATGTTGTCTCCAGGCCAAGAGATTTCCTTCTTTGCAAATAAATCTAAAATGGCCATCCTAGGACGATTCCCTTCCAGCCTCGAGACACTGTAGCCTAAACCAAAATCCACAACCAGCACCACCGGAGCTCATAATATTAATACCCCATATTGATATTCCTGACTCATGTTTAATTCCTCTGTTAATCTTTTTATTATTTTTTTAAATTTTTTTTAAACAAGCAGTGTTAATTACTACACGGGCTAGGTTTCTAGCCTTGGTGCTAACCTAACCATTAAGCTAACCACTAAGCTAGAAACTGTGTATAAATATGTCTAAATGTCAAACTACTGTTTTCAGGATTTAAGGTGCTAATCATAATTGTAAATGATGTATAGGCTATTTAGGCCAAACAAAAAAAAAGATTGTTTATTATCTCAAATCACTGGACTCCATTTACAGCACGTTGTGAAAGTTTGACTTATCTGTCAGAGTAACACCAAGTGGACTCAGGACATTCAGTGTCAAACTTTATATTAACCATCAAATGTTGCCCCCAGGGCAGAAGACTGCCTCCTCTGCAAATAAATCCAAAATGGCCATCCCAAGAAGATTTCCCCAAGCCTCGAGACGTTCATGCTTTAGATTAAAAAATGTGTAATTCCTTAGCCATCTGGCTCGAGAAAGGAATTTAAGAGCTGTGTGGATGCCAGCCCGATGCCACATCTTGGAATGGGCTATTGCTTTCCAAATTGCTCTGGGCTGTGTCCCTTTCCATGTATTTGTGGAATAGCATTAGCTTGTTTTCTGTCTGCCCTCCCCTCTTCATAAAGTTTAAAAAGTAATCTTTTCTCAGAGCATGGCTGTTTCTGATAAGGAATCTAAACTAGGTCAAGGACTCAGAGTAAAGTCATTGAACAGTAATTAAAGCACCCGCCGATGCTACAGTTCAAAATGTCTCCACCATGAGCTTTGAGATAGAAATCCATTCAAGGATTTGGAAAGCCTTTGTTTCACTCTCCTCATGAGTAAAATCATTTTATTCTTTCTTTTTTTTCGGGGAAACTGAGTAATTAAGTGAGCTGAGTTATTATCAAGCCACTGGAGGGTATCGCAAATTTTTGCCTGATCACCTATGAAATGTGGTGCCCAGTCATTCAAAGGAGTGACAGTATATTGAAAACAGCTCGGTTGCTGAATGACCAGGATACTATAACATCCCTAAATTTTCTAAAAATTTACATTCTACATTGTTACAGTGTGAGTTATTTAATTAAAATTTAAATCTATGCTAAAACACAAATACACAAATATAGTATTTAGTATCAAAAAAACAAAAGATACAAGTCCTACATGCTTCTTGAGTTCCAGTGTCAGTAGGCCTACCAGTAAACCTATCATATTGTATTACCAGTAACTTAATTCTATTGGTTACTTACAGTATATTGAGCCAAATACACTTGTATGCCACTTTATTAGGTACACTGGTGAAATCTAATGCATTACAACAGCTCTGCAGTGAATTTTACTTTAATTAGAGAACTTTATTCCCCCTTCACAAAATATTAGGCTTTAAAATGTAATGCAGTTCAGTACAACACCAGCACCCACTATAACACCACAAAGTATAATGATCACGGTTTGAGCAGCATAAACAAAACCTGTACAAGCCTAGTGAAAGTAAAATTTATGGCAGAGCCTTTACATGAAACTGCACTAAATGCCACTGGTGTACCTAATAAAGTGGCTGTGAGTGTACATTTACTATATACAAAAATTTCAATTTTAAAATCTGGGCTCTTTCAAAACCACACCACTGTTAGGAAGTTCTGAAAGTCAGGAAAAGAAAAAATAAACAGAAATATATGCAGATCTGGAGAACAATATGTGAACTAATATTCCCACCAATGGGACCACCATTGCCTTGTGAAATACATAATCCCTTTCTGTAAGAAGATGATATTTGGCAGCCACCTCCATCTACTGTAACATTGTGCCTATGGTCTTTTTGCGTCTTTAAGAGAGCCACTGGCTGAGCATTTGAAGTTTTAATCTGGCGCTCCAGAGACTAAGGTCACCTTTCACTATCCCCCCCTCTCTCTCTTTTATTTGCTCTTGCTTAGTTCTGGCAACCCTGCCATTTCACACACTATTAAAAGAAATCTGCTAATGCAAGGAATGAGGTCCTTGGCTTGTGGAATGGAAAATGATGGCATTTCTGAATTCTGTCTCTCTAAAAAAGACCCTGGGCGTCTTGTGCAGGGTTTATGACCCTAAGATTAGTCACTTTTTGGTGCTGGATGTACTGCCCTGGGCTATTTCTGCCAGAAACTGATTTTCATATTGATGTGCGACGTTGAACCCTCTCCAGTCCACATATTGGCTCATGCATCACCTGGACTCTGCAGCTGTCAAGCCTCAGTGATAGCAAGTGAAGCAGACAATTTCTCTGTTAATAAATAAACAAGTGAGGGTGCAAGTACATATTATATTTCAAAGGCTCGAGGCATCCAACTACGCACCGCACATTTCATTACCATTAACATTGCATGATGTTCAATCTCAATTTGTCCTGATTTCCTGTTACAAAGCATAATTATGACATGTTTATACATTACTTGTGTCGAGAATAATAATACCACCAGATTTTGAGCCGCCTTCACTTTGTCACTGAGTATTGTACTCTTCTCTCCTGAGCAATTTTTTTTTGGGGGGGGGGGGGCTTATCCTTTTAAGCATTAGAATGGGAATGGGAAAAATATCTGCAAAAATAGGAAACTTCTTGCTAATCTCTAGTTGCACTTTTGAAATTCTTGTTTTGTCTCCCATATATGCATTTGTAACCTTTGTGTGGATAAAATAGCTACATGGCCAAAAGTGAGACCAGGTTACTAACAATATATGTGATATACTATATACTGCTGGCCTTTTTACAGTCAAAGAAGAAAAAAGAGCAGTTGGGGAATTACATGGAGCAGAGCTTTGCATGCATTACACAGAGAAGACTAAGGAGAGATTATCCAGGGCCAGATGTGCCTCTCTCCAAGGAAAAAACACGCAGTCCGCTAAGAAGCAGCAATATCCTGCCGCTAGTAAGCGTCAAACAGCAGGGCGTTGACGGTCGGCTGTCTGGAGCATCATGCCGGCTGTCACTGAATATGCAAGATTTCAGGTTTAGGAAGCAGTCGTCTTTTAATGTTGTCGACACATCCTCCATCATACTTTAGACAAATGTTTTCCAAATTGACTGATTGACGGTAATGCAGCATTAACTTCTGTTTGCTCAGAGGCAAATGTCATCTGTTTATTTCTGAGAGAGAAAATATGGGGTTCAAATTTGTCTATGAACAGAGCAGATATTTCACAGCAAGGAAGAATATCTTGCAAAGAATTTGCAAAGAGCATTGTAGGACTGAAAACCTTAAAACTAAAATTATATACACTATATTACTTTGCATTCCTAATATTACCATACCTACTTCTTCTGGTGTAATTGTAATAAATGTGTTTGGTGCCTCTGATGAGCATTTCAGTGCAATGACACTCTGTAGTTCATGAGGTATGACTCCATAGCACAGAAACCAGCATGCTCCTCTAGGTACAGAATTGTGTTTTATTGAACCAGGGCTTGTCAGCATTTTTGGTAAGCTGGTAAAATATAATTGTGTCATCCTTTATAAAGCAGTGTTGGGTTGACAGCACCCACAGAAGCTTCATTTCTCTGCTTTTTATTGGGGTGTGAAGAAGGGACATTCTCTTGGTGATGAATAACGTCTCTCTCGCATGAAGTCAAGGTAAAACACACTCACAGTGGTGGTGTGCTCCACTGGATGTACATGGATCATTTAAAATGAAATCAATTCAGCTGAAGAATTAGAGCTGTTTGCCATAATGGTTTTTATCTGACGCCCATCAATACCTGTATTGATTTGCAAGTAGGATCGAATCTTGTGAGGACAGAGTGAACATTTTATTTTATTTTTTTTAATTCTACACACAAATATATCTAAATATTGCTGCAACAAATGTACTCAGGTAGAGAGTGACATCTGTTAATCCATCATGATTTTCTCTGCACCCTAACGTTGCTCCAAACTAAGTGTTTGAATGTTTAATATACCAAAGCTAACAAACTAATCCCTTCATGTTTTTATAACAGCATCTAAGTCAAGCATATGTTCTCCATTTGGATTCCTGCTTATGTGTACTACAAAAAAAAAAAAAAAAAAAAAAAAAAA